>JAQZBX010000276.1:0-122193 GCA_029593785.1 Cabassous unicinctus
GAAAAATAGTGTTTTCAAGTTGATTGTAATTGAAAACACATGTATAGCATTGTAAGAAAAAAGAATCTTTCTTAGATTAAGAACGTTTGTAACCGGGAAATTTGGCATAGCAAAAGCAGTTTTTTGACATTCATTGTAAGTGAAAACAAGTGCATATCTGCCAATGTAATGAGTATATTGCTTCGTTTTGAAAACTAAATAAAGAATGCTTTCGGCATAATATTAGATAAAAGCACTGTTTTTACATTGAAAATGAGTGAAAGCAAGTTCACAGCAGCCAAACAAAGAAGAATCTTTCTTACCATTTAAACTTAAAGTAACTACTGTATTCACAGAGACTTAGGTGAAACCAGTGCCTTGAAGTTGTTTGTAAATGAATGCACATGCAAATCAGCCAATGAAGCAAGTTTCTTTTTGTTTCTAAAGCAAAGTACTCAATGCCTACAGCCAATGTTAAGGAAAGCAGTGTTTTCAAGTTGATTGTAATTGTAAACATATGTATAGCATTTTAAGAATCAAGAACCTTACCTAGATTTCAAAAGTGAGGAACAAACATCTTTGGCATAGAAAAAGCAGTGTTTTGAAATTCAGTGTAAGTGAGAAGAAGAGCATAGCTGCCAATGAAATGAGTATATTGCTAAGTTTTGAAAACGGAAGAAATCAGTGTTTTGGCTTATTATTAGGTAAAAGCACTGTTCTTACATTGATTATGGGTTAAAGCAAGTGCAGAGCAGTCAAACAAAAAAGTATCTTACTTAGCTATCAAAGTTGAAATAACTGCTGCCTTCACAGCCTGTTATGGGAAACCAGTGTTGTGATGATGAATTTCAGTGAAAACACAGGCAGAGCAGCAAATAAAAGACAAAGCTTATTTAGTTTTGTAAAGTGAAGAAACCACTGCATTGACTTACATTAGGTAAACTTGTGTCTTGATTTGTCATTGAAACCAGGGCAGAGCAGCCAAAAAAACAAGAATCTTTCTTACCTTGCAAACTTGAAGCAACTACTGCATTCACAGAGAGTTAGGTGAAACAAGTGTCTTGAAATGGTTTGTAAATGAATACACATGCAAATCAACCAATGAAACAAGTTTCTTTTTGGTTTTCTAAAGTAAAGAACTCAATGCATTCAGCAAACGTAAGAGAAAAGCAGTGATTTCAAGTTGATTGTATTTGAACACATATGTATAGCATTGTAAGAGACAAGAATCTTACTTAGATTTCGAGAGTGGGGACCGGCAGCTTTCGCATAGTAAAAACAGCGTTAGGACATTCATTGTTAAGTGAGAACAAGAGCATAGTTGCCAATGTAATGAGTATTTTGCTTATTTGTGAAACAGAAGAGACTTGCGCTTTGGCATACTATTAGGTAAAAACAGTGTTTTTACATTTATAATGAGTGAAAGCAAGCAGAAATCAGCCAAACAAATAAGTATATACTTAACTTGCAAAGTTGAATTAACTGTTACATTCACAGCCTGTTACAGGAAACCGGGGTTTTGAAGATGAATTTAAGTGAAAACACAGGCATAGCAGCAAATAATAGACAAATCTTTTTTAATTTGGTAAAGAGAAGAAACCACTGCATTGGCTTAGCCTTAGGCAAAATCTGTCTGTTGACATGATAGTGAAAGCAAGGACATAGAAGGCAAGCAAACAAGTACATTATTTACGTTTCAAACTTCAAGTAACTAATGCATTCACAGAGAGATTGATGAAACCAGTGTCTTGAAGTTTTTGTAAATGAATACACATGGAAATCAGCCAATGAAACTAGTTTCTTTTTTGGTTTTCTAACGCAAAAACTCAATACATTCAGCAAAAGTTAGGGAAAAGCAGTGTTTTCAAGTTGATTGTATTTGAAAACACATGTATAACAATGTAAGAAACAAGAGTCTTACTTAGATTTAGAAAGTGAGGAACCATCAGCTTTGGCATATAAAATCCGTAATTTGACATACTTTGTAAGTTAGAAAAAGTGCATAGCTGCCAATGTAATGAGTATATTGCTTTGTTTTGAAAAAAGACGAACCAGTGTTTTGCCATAAATTTAGGTAAAAGCCGTGTTTTTATTATGATAATGAGTGAAAACAAGCGCATAACAGCCAAATAAACAAGTATCTTACCTAACCTTCAAAGTTGAATTAACTGCTGCATTCACAGCCTCTTATGGGAATCCAGTGATTTGAAAATGAATTTAAGTGAAAACACAAGGCTTAGCAGCAAATGAAAGACAAATCTTATTTAGATTTGTAAAGTGAAGAAACCATTGCCTTGGCTTAACCTTAGGTAAAATTTGTGTGTTGACATGTGAGTGAAAGCAAAGAAAGAGAAACCAAACAAATAAGAATCTTACTTACCTTTCAAACTTGAAGTAACTACTGCATTCACAGAGAGTTAGGTGAGACAAGTGAGTTGAAGTTGTTTGAAAATTAATGCACATACAAATCAGCCAATGAAACAAGTTTCTTTTTTGGTTTTAAAGCAAAGGACTCAATGCATTCAGCCAACGTTAGGGAAAAGCTATGTTTTCAAGTTGATCGTAATTGAAAACATATGTACAGCACTGAAGGAAACAAGAATCTTACTTAGAATACCAAAGTGAGGATCCGGGAGCTTTTGCCTAGTAAAAGCAGTGTTTTGACATTCATTGTAAATGAAACCAATTGCATAGCTGCCAATATAATGAGTATACTGCTTAGTGCTGAAAACTGAAGAAACCAGTGTTTTGGCATAGTATTAAGTAAAATCAATGTTTTTACATTGATAATGAGTGAAAGCAAGCTCATAGCAACCAAACAAACAAGGATCTTACTTAACTTTCAAAGTTGAATTAACTGCTGCCTTCACAGCCTCTTCAGGAAACCAGTGTTTTGAAGATGAATTAAAGTGAAAACACAGGCATAGCAGCAAAGAAAAGACAAACCTTATTTAGTTTTGTAAATTAAAGTAACGACTGTATTGGCTTAGCCTAATCAAAGCGCTGTGTGTTGACATAAGTGGCAAAGCAAGGGCATAGCACCCAAACAGACAACAATCTTACTTACCTTTCAAACTTGAAGTAACTACTGCATTCACAGAGAGTTAGGTGAAATGTGTGTCCTGAAGTTGTTTGTAAATGAATTCACATGCAAATCAGCCAATGAAACAAGTTTCTTTTTTGGTTTTCTAAAGAAAAGAATTCAATGCTTTCAGCCAACGTTAGGGAAAACTGTGATTTCAAGTATATTGTAATTGAAAACACATGTATACCAGTGTAAGAAACAAGAATCTTACTTAGATTTCAAAAGTGAGGAACCATCAGCTTTGGCATAGTAAAAGCATTGTTTTGACATTCATTGTAAGTGAGAGCAGGTGCATAGCTGCCAATATAATGAGTATATTGCTTAGTTTTGAAAACTGAAGAAACCAGTTTTTTGTCATAGAATTAGGTAAAAGCTGTGTTTTTAAAATAATATTGAGTGAAAGAAAAAGCATAGATGCCAAAAAAGCAAGTATCTTTCTTAACTTTCTAAGCTGAATTAACTGCTGCATTCAGAGACTGTAACTGGAAATAACAATTTTAAAATGAATTTCAGTGAAAACACAGGCATAGCAGCAAATAAAAACAAATCTTATTTATTTTGGTAAAGTGAAGAAACCACTGCATTGGCTTAGCATTAGGCAAATGCTGTGTGTTGACATGTGAGCGAAGAAAGGACATAGCAGCCAAACAAACAAGAATCTTACTTACCCTTCAAACTTTAAGCATCTCCTGCATTCACAGAGAGATATGGGAAACCAGTGTCTTGAAGTTCTTTGTAAATGAAGGCACATGCAAATCAGCCAATGAAACAAGTTTCTTTTTTGGGTTTCTAAAACAAAGAACTCAATGCATTCAGCCAAAGTTAGGGAAAAGCAGAGTTTTTATGTTGATTGTATTTGAAAACACATGTATAGTTTGTAAGAATAAAGAATCTTACTTAGATTACCAAAGTGAGGAACGTGCAGCTTTTGCATAGTAAAAGCATTGTTTTGCCATTCATTGTAAGTGAAAACATGTGCATAGCTGCCAATGTAATGGGTATATTGCTAAGTTTTGTAAACTGAAGAAACCAGTGTTTTGGCATAGTATTAGATAAAAGCTGTGTGTTTACATTCAGAATGTGTTAAAGGAAGCACAAAATAGATAAAAAACAAGTATCTTACATAACTTTCAAAATTTTATTAACTGCTGCATTCACAGCCTATTCCGGGGAACCAGTGTTTTAAAGATGAATTTAAGTGAAAACACAGTCATAGCAGCAAATAAAAGACAAATCTTACTTAGTTTTGTAAAGTGAAGAAACCATTGCATTGGCTTAGACTTAGACAAAAGCAGTGTGTGAACAAATGAGTGAAAGCAAGGGCATAGCAGCCAAATACACAAGAATATTTTCTAGCTTTCAAGCCTGAAGTAACTACTGCATTCACAGAGAGTTAAGGGACACCAGTGTCTTCAAGTTGTTTGTAAATGAATTCATATGCAAATCAGCCAATTAAACAATTTTCTTTTTTGGTTTTCTAAAGCTAAGAACTGAATGCATTCAGCCAATTTTAAAGAAAATCAGTGTTTTCAAGCCGATTGTAATGGAAAACACATGTATAGCATTGAAAGAAACAAGAATCCTACTTAGATTTCAAAAATGAGGAACCGGCAGCTTTGGCATATAAAAGCAGTGTTTTGCCATTCATTCAAAGTGAAAACAAGTGCATACCTGCCATTGTAATGAGTATATTGCTGAATTTTGAAAACAGGGGAAGCCAGTGTTTTGGCATAATATTACGTAAAAGCACTGTTTTTACATTGATAATGGTGAAAGCAAGTGCATAGTGGCCAAAACAACAAGTATCTTACTTATATTTCGAAATTGAATTAACTTCTTCATCCGCAGGCTGTTAGGGGAAAACTGTGTTTTGAAGATGAATTTAAGTGAAAACAGAGGCATAGCAGAAAATAAAAGACAAATCTTATTTAATTTTGTAAAGTGAAGAAAACACTGCATTGACTTATCCTTAGGTAACAGCTGGGTGTTGACATGTGAGTGAAAGCAAGGGCATAGCAGCCAAACAAACAAGAATCTTACTTAACTCTCAGATTTGAAGTAACTACTGAATTCACAGAGAGTTAGTTGAAAAAAGTGTCTTGAAGTTGTTTGTAAATGAATGTACATGCAAATAAGCCAATAAAACAAGTTTGTTTTTTGGTTTTATAAAGCGAAGAACTCAATGCATTCAGCAAACGTTAAGGAAAGCAATGTTTTCAAGTTGATTGTAATTGAAAGAGCCGGTATAGCAGTGTAAGAAACAAGAATCTTACTTAGGTTTCCAGATTGAGGAACCAGTAGCTTTGATATAGTAAAAGCAGTGTTTTGACATTCATTGTAAGTGAGAACAAGTGCATAGCTGCCAATGTTATGAGTATATTTTTAGCTCTTAAAACTGACGAAACCAGTGTTTTGGCATAATATTAGATAAAGCATTGTTTTTACATTGAAAATGAGTGAAAGCAAGCACATAGCAGCCAAACAAACAAGTATCTTACTTAGCTTTCAAAGTTGATTTAAGTGCTGAATTCACAGCCAGTTATGGGAAAGCAGTGTTGTGAAGAAGAATTTCAGTGAAAACACTGGCATAGCTGCAAATAAAAGACAAACTTTTGTAATGTTGTAAAGTGAAGAAACCACTGCATTGGCTTAGTCTTAGGTAAAACCTGTGTGTTGACATGTGAGTGAAAACAAGGGCATATCATCCAAACAAACAAGAATCTTACTTACATATCAAACTTGAAGTTACTACTGCATTCACAGAGAGTTAGTTGAAACCAGTGTCTTGAAATTGTTTGTAAATGAATACACATGCAACCCACCAAATTATACAAGTTCCTTTTTTGGTTTTCTAAAGCAAAGACATGAATGCATTCACCCAGCATTAGGGAAAAGCAGTGTTTTCAAGTTGATTGTAATTGAAAACACATGCTTAGCAGTGTAAGAAACAAGAATCATAATTAGGTTTCATAAGTGAGGAAATGACAGCTTTTACAGAATAAAAGGAGTGGTTTGTCATTCGTTGTAAGTGAAAAAAAGTGAATAGATGCCAATGTAAGGTGTATATTGCTTAGTTTTGAAAACTGAAGAAAACAGTGTTTTGGCATAGTATTGGGTAAAGCAGTGTTTTTAGATTAATAATTAGTGAAAGCAAGCGCATAGAAGCAAAACATACAAGTATCTTACTTAATTATCAAAGTTGAATTAAGTGGTGCATTAACAGCCTGTTACAGGAAACCATTGTTGTGAAGAAGATTGTCGGTTTAAACACTGGCACAGCAGCAAATAAATGACAAAACTTTTATAGTTTTGTAAAGTGAAGAAACCATAGCATTGGCTTAGACTTACGTAAAACTGTGTTGACATGTGAGTGAAAGCGAAGGCATAGCAGCCAAACAAACAAGAATCTTACTTACCTTTAAAACTTGATGTAACCACTGCATCCACAGAGAGTTAGGTAAAACCAGTGTCTTGAAGTTGATTGTAAATGAATACACATGCAAATCAGCAAATGAAACAACTTACTTTTTTGGTTTTCTGAAGCAAAGAACTCAATGAATTCAGCCAACACTACGGAAAAGCAGTGTTTTTAAGTTGATTGTAATTGAAAACATGTGTATCATTGTAAGAAAGAAGATTCTTACTTAGATTTACAAGTGAGGAACTGGCAGCTTTTGCATAGTAAAACAGTGTTTTGGCATTCATTGTAAGAGAAAACAAGTGCATATCTGTCAAAGTAATGAGTATTTTGCTTATTTTTGAAAACAGTAGAAACCAGTGTTTTGGCACAGTATTAGGAAAAAGCAGAGTTTTATATTGATAATGAATGAAAGCTGCACATAGCAGCCAAACAAACAAGTATCCTACTTAAATTTCAAATTTGAATTAACTGCTGAATTCGCAGCCTGTTGGGGGAAGCCTGTGTTTTGAAGATGAATTTAAGTGAAAACACAGGCATAGCAGCAAATTAAAGAGAAATCTTATTTTGTTTGGTAAAGTGAAGAAAACACTGCATTGCCTTAGCTTAGGTAAAAGCTGGGTGTTGACATGTGAGTGAAAGCAAAGGCAGAGCAGCCAAACAAACAAGAATCCTACTTACCTTTCAAATTTGAGGTAACTACTGAATTCACAGAGAGTTAGTTGAAACCAGTGTCTTGAAGTTGGTTGTAAATGAATACACATGCAAATAAGCCAAAGAAACAATTTTTCTTTTTTGGTTTTCTAGAGTAAAGAACTCAATGCATTCAGCCAAA
Source organism: Cabassous unicinctus (assembly GCA_029593785.1). Taxonomy (NCBI): domain Eukaryota; kingdom Metazoa; phylum Chordata; class Mammalia; order Cingulata; family Chlamyphoridae; genus Cabassous; species Cabassous unicinctus. The sequence continues at coordinate 7,318 of JAQZBX010000276.1, forward strand.
TTTAGGGAAAGCAGTGTTTTCAAGTTGATGGCAATTGAAAAAGCCTGTATAGCATTGCAAGAAAGAAGAATCTTACTTAGATTTCGAGATTGAGGAAACAGCAGCTAGGGTATAGCAAAAACAGTGTTTTGACATTCATTGTGAGTGAGAAGAAGTGCATAGCTGCCAATGTAATGAGTATATTGCTTAGCTTTGAAAACTGAAGAAGCCAGTGTTTTGGCATAGGATTAGATAAAAGCACTGTTTTTACATTGATAATGAGTGAAAGCAAGCACAAAACAGCCAAACAAACAAGTGTTTTTCTTAGTTTTCAAAGTTGAATTAAGTGCTGCATTCACAGCCTGTTTCGTGAAACCAGTGTTGTGAAGATGAATTTCAGTGAAGGCACTCGCATAGCAGAAAATAAAAGACAAAACTTATTTAGTTTTGTAAAGTGAAGAAACCACTGCATTGGCTTAGCCTTAGGCAAAACTCTGTGTTGACATGTGAGTGAAAGCAAGGCATAGCAGTGAAACAAACAAGAATCTTACTTTCCTTTCAAACTTGAAGTAACTACTGCATTCACAGTGTGTTATGGGATACCAGTGTTTAAAGTTGTTTTTAAATGAATGAACATGCAAGTCAAATAATGAAAAAGTATCTTTTTTGGTTTTCTAAGGCAAAGAACTCAATGCCTTCAGGGAACATTAGGGAAAACAGTGTTTTCAAGTTGATTGTAATTGAAATCACCTGTCTAGCATTGTAAGAAATAAGAATCTTACTTTGATTTCGAGAGTGAGGAACCACCAGCTTTGGTACAGTGAAAGAAGTGTTTTGACATTCATTGGAAGTGAGAACAAGTGCATAGCTGCCCATGTAATGAGTATATTTCTTAGTTTTGAAAACTGAAGAAACCAATGTTTTGGCATAGTATTAAGTAAAAGTATTGTTTTTACATTGATAATGAGTGAAAGCAAGCACATAGCAGGCAAACAAAAAAGTATCTTATTTAGCTTTCAAAGTTGAATTAAGTGCTGAATTTACAGCCTGTTAACGGAAACCAGTGTTGTGAAGAAGAATTTCAGTGAAAATACTGGCAGAGCAACAAAGAAAAGGCAAATATTTTTTAGTTTTGTAAAGTGAAGAAAACACTACATTGGCTGAGTCTTAGGTAAAAGCTGTGTGTTGACATGTGAGTGAAAGCAAGGGCATAGCAGCCAAACAAACAAGAATCTTACTTAACTTCAAACTTGAAGTATCTACTGCACCCACAGAGAGATGGGTGAAACCAGTGTCTTGAAGTTGTTTGTAAAGGAATACACATGCAAATCAGCCAATGAAACAACTTCCGTTTTTGGATTTCTAAAACAAAGAACTCAATACATTCAGCCAATGTTATGGAAAAGCAGTGTTTTCAAGTTGATTGTAATTGAAAACCCATGTATAGAATTGTAAGAAACAAGAATCTTTCTTAGATTTTGAAAGTGAGGAACCGGGAGCTTTGGCATAGTAAAAGCAGTGTTTCACGTTCATTGTAAGTGAAAACACATGTATAGCATTGTAAGAAACAAGAATCTTATTTAGACTTGGAAGGTGAGGAACCAGAAGTTTTGGCAGAGTAAAAGCAGTGTTTTGACATTCGTTGTAAGTGAGAAGCAGTGCATAAATGTCAAAATAATGAGTATTTTCCTTAATTTTAAAAACTGAGGAAACCGGTGTTTTGGCATAATATTAGGTAAAAGCACTGTTTTTTCATTGATAATGGGTGAAAGCAACCAGATAGAAGCCAAACAAACAAGTATCACACTTAACTTTCAAAGATGAATTAACTGATGCATTTACAGCCTGTTAGGGGAATCCGGGTTTTTCAAGATCAATTTACATGAAAACACAGGCATAGCAGCCAATAAAAGACAAATCTTATATAGTTTAAAGTGAAGAAGCTGCTGCATTGGCTTAGCCTCAGGTAAAAGGTGTGTGTTGACATGTGAGTGAAAGCAAGGGCATAGAATCCAAACAAATAAGAATCTTACTTACCTTTCAAACTTGAAGTAACTCCTGCATGCAAAGAGAGATTGGTGAAACCAGTGTCTTGAAGCTGTTTGTAAACGAGTACACATGCAAATCAGCCAATGAAACAAGTGTCTTTTTTGGATTTAAAAAGCAAAGAACTCATGAACTCTGCCAATGTTAGGGAAAAGCAGTGTTTTCAAGTTGATTGTAATAAAATCATATGAATAGTCTTGTAAGAAACAAGAAACTTACTTATATTTCCAATGTGAGGAACCGGCAGCTTTGGCAGAGTAAAAGAATTGTTTTGACATTCATTGTGATTGAGAAGAGGTGCATAGCTGCTAATGAAATGACTTTATTGCTTAGTTTTGAAATCTGAATAAAGCAGTTTGGTCACATAGTATTAGGTAAAAGAAGGGCTTTTACATTGATAATGAGTGAAAAAAAGCGCATAGCAACCAAACCAATAAGCATCTTACTTAACTTTCAAAGGTGAATTAACTCCTGCATTCACAGCCTGTAACGGAAAACAAGAATTTTGAAGATGAATTTCAGTGAAAACACAGGTATAGCAGCAAATAAAAGACAAACCTTATTTAGTTTTGTAAATTGAAGAAACTACTGCATAGGCTTTGCCTTAGGCAAAGCTGTGTGTTTACATGTGCATGAAAGAAAGGGCAAAGCAGCCAAGCAAACAAGAATCTTACTTACCATTCAAACTTGAAGTAACTACTGCATTCACAATGAGTTATGTGAACACAGTGTCTTGAAGTTGTTTGTAAATGAAAACACATGCAAATTAGCCAATGAAAAAAGTTTCTTTTTTGGTTTTCTAGAGCAAAGAATTCAGTGCATTCAGCCAACGCTGAGAAAAGCAGTGTTTTCAAGTTGATTGTAATTGAAAACATACGTATAACATTGTAAGAAACAAGAATCTTACCTAGATTTTAAAAGTGAGGCACCAGCAGCTTTGATATAGTAAAGGCAGTGTTTTCACATTGATTGTAAGTTAAAACAAGTGCATAGCTGCCTATGTAATCGGTATATTGATTAGTTTGAAAACTGAAGAAATCAGTGTTTTGCATTGCATTAGGAAAAAGCACTGTTTTTACATTGATAATGGGTGAAAGCAAGCACAGACATCCAAACAAACAAGTATCTTACTTAAATTTCAAAGTTGAATTAACTGCTGCATTCACAGCCTGTTATGGGAAAACAGTGTTTTGAAGATGAATTTAAGTGAAAACTTAGGCATAGCAGTAAATAAAGACAAAAGTTATTTAGGTTTGTAAGGTGAAGTAATCACTGAAATCACTTAGGTTTTGGTAGAAGCTGTGTGTTGATATGTGAGTGAAAGCAAGGGCATAGCAGCCAAGAAACAAGAAAATTACTTGCCTTTCCACTTGAAGTAACTTCTGCATTCACAGATAGTTGTTGAAACCACTGTCTTGAAGTTGTTTGTTAATGAATAAGCATGCAAATCAGCCAATGAAACAAGTTTCCTTTTTGTTTTTCTAAAGCAAAGAACTCAATGCATTCAGCCAATATTAAGGAATATCAGTCATTTGCATTTGATTGTAATTGGAACACATGTATAGATTTGTAAGAAACAAGAATCTCAGTTAGGTTTCCAAAGTGAGGAGCCGTCAGGTTTGGCATAGTAAAAGCAGTGTTTTGACTTTAATTGTAAGTGAGTAGTGCATAGATGCCAATGTAATGAGACTATATCTTAGTTTTGAAAACTGAAGAAACCAGTGTTTTGGCATAATATTAGGCAAAACCAGAATTTTTACATTGATAATGAGTGAAAGCAAGCACATAGCATACAAACAAACAAGCATCTTACTTAACTTTCAAAGTTGAATTAACTGCTGCTTTCACAGCCTGTTATTGGAAACCAGTGTTTTGAAGATGAATTCAAGTGAAAACACAGGCTTAACAGAAAATAATAGACAAAGGTTATTTAGTTTTGTTAAGTGAAGAAACCACTGCATTGGCTTAGCCTTAGGCAAAAGCTGTGTGTAAACATATGAGTGAAAGCAAGGCCAAAGCAGCCAAAGAAACTAGAATCTTACTTACTCTTCAAATTTTAAGTATCTAGTGCATTCACAGAGAGATAGGTGAATCCAGTGTCTTGAAATTGTTTGTAAATAAATTCACATGAAATTCAGCCAATGAAACAAGTTTCTTTTTTGGTTTTCTAAAGGAAAGAACTCAATTCATACAGCCAACGTTAGAGAAAAGCAGTGTTTTCAAGTTGAGTGTAATTGAAAACACATGAATAGCATTGTAAGAAACAAGAATCTTACTTAGATTTTGAAAGTGCACAACTGGCAGCTTTGTCATAGTAAAAGCAGTGTTGTGACATTCATTGTAAGTGAAAATAAGTGCAAAGCTGCCAATTTAATGAGGGTATTGCTTAGTTTTGAAAAAGGAAGAAACCATTGTTTTGGCATAATATTAGGAAAAAGCTGTGTTTTTACATTGATGAGAGACAGCAAGCACATAGCAGCTCAATAAACAAGTTTCTTACTTAACTTTCAACGTTGAATTACCTGCTGCATTCACAGGCTGTTATAGGAAACCAGTGTTTTGAAAATGAATTTAAGTGAAAACACAGGCATTGTAGCAAATAAAAGACAAATCTTACTTAGTTTGGTAATGTGATGAAAGCACTGTATTGGCTTAGCCTTACGCAAAAATGTGTGTTGACATGTGATTGAAAATAAGGGCTTAGCAGCCAAACAAACAAGAATATTACTTTTCTTTGAAACTTGAAGTAACTGCTGCATTCGCAGAGAGATATGTGAAACCAAAGCCTTCAAGTGGTTTGTAAATGAATACACATGCAAATCACCCAATGAAATAAGATTCTTTTTTGGTTTTCTAAAGCAAAGAACTCAATGCATTCAGCCAACGTTAAGGAAAAGCAGTGTTTTCAAAGTGATTGTAATTGAAAATACATGTATAGCATTGTAAGTTACAAGAATCTTACTTAGATTTTGAAAGTGAGCAACCGGCAGCTTTGTAATAGTAAATGCAATATTGTGACATTCATTGTAAATGAAAACAAGTGGAAAGCGGCCAATGTAATGAGTATATTGCTTAGTTTTGAAAACTGTGGAAATCAGTGTTTTGGCATAGTATTAGGTAAAAGCAGTGTTTTTACATTGATAATGAGTGAACGGAAGGGCATAGCAGCCAAACAACAAGTATCTTAATTAACTTTCAAAGTTCAATTAACTCCTGCATTCACAGCCTGTTATGGGAAGCCAGTATTTTGAAAATGAATTTAAGTGTAAACACAGGCATAGCAGCAAATAAAAGACAAATCTTATTTAGTTTTTTTCAGTGAAGAAACCACTGCATTTGCTTAGCCTTAGACAAAACCTCTGTGTAGACATGTGAGTGAAAGCAAGGGCATAAAAGCGAAACAAACAAGAATCTTACTTAGCTTTCAAACTTGAAATAAAAACTGCATTCACGGAGTTAGGTGAAACCAGTGTACGGAAGTTGCTTGTAAATGAATACACATGCAAATCAGCCAATGAACCAAGTCTCTGTTTTGGTTTTCTTGAACAAAAAACTCAATGCATTCACCCAACTTTTGGGAACAGCAGTGTTTTTAAGTTGATTGCAATTGAAAACACATTAATAGCTTTGATAGAAACATGAATCTTCCTTAGATTTCCAAAGTGAGGAACCGGCAGCTTTGGCATAATAAAAGCCGTGTATTGGCATTCATTGTAAGTGAGAAGAAGTGCATAGCTGATAATGTAATGAGTGTATTGTCTAGTTTTGAAAACAGAAGAAACCAGTCTTTTGGCATATTAATAGGATTAAAGAGTGTGTTTATATAGATCAGTGAAAGGAAGTGCATAGCAGCTAATCCAACAAATATCTTACCTTTCAAATTTGAATTAACTGCTGCATTCACAGCCTGTTACGTGAAACCAGTGATTTGAAGATGAATTTACATGAAAACACAGGCTTAGCAGCAAATAAAAGACAAAACTTTTTTAGTTTTGTAAAATGTAGGAACCACTGCATTGGGTTAGCCTTTGGTAATAGCTTTTGATGACTTGTGAGAGAAAGCAAGGGCATAACAGCTAAACAAACAAGAATCTTACTTACCTTTCAAAGTTGAAGTATCTACTGCATTGACAGAGAGATATGTGAAACCAGTGTCTTGGAGTTGTTTGTAAATGAATTCACATGAAAATCAGCCAATGAAACAAGTTCCTTTTTTGGTTTTCTAAAGTAAAGAACTCAATGCATTCAGCCAACGTTAGAGAAAAGCAGTGTTTTCAAGTTGATTGTAATTGAAAACACATGTATAGCATTGGACGAATCATGAATCTTATGTAGATTTCGAAAGTGAGGAACCAGCAGCCTTGGCATAGTAAAAGCATTGTTATGCCATTCATTGCAAGTGAAAACAAGTGCAGAGTTGCCAATGTTATGAGTATATTGCTTAGATTCAAAACTGAGGAAACCAGTGTTTTGACATAGCATTACGCAAAAGTAGGGCTTTTACATGGATAATGAGTGAAAACAAGTGCATAGCATCCAAACAAACAAGTATCTTCCATAACATTCAAAGCTGAATTAACTCCTGCATTCAGAGACTGTTACAGTAAAACATATTTTGAAGATGAATTCAAGTGAAAACATAGGTATAGCAGCAAATAAAAGACAAATCTTATTTAGTTTTGTAAAGTGAAAAAACCACTGTATTAACTTAGCCTCAGGTAAAAGCTGTGGGTTGACATGGGTGTGAAAACAAGACATAGCAGCCAAACAAACAAGTATCTTACTTAATTTTCAAAGTTGAATTACCTGTTGCATTCACAGCCAGTTATGGTAAACCAGTCATTTGAAGGTGAATTGCAGTGAAAATGCAGCCATAGCAAAAATAAAAGACAAATATTATTTAGTTTTGTAAAGTGAAGAAACCACTGCATTGGCTTAGCCTTATTTAAAAACTGTGTGTTGATATGTGCATGAAAGCAAGGGCATAGCAGATAATTACACAAGAATGTTTCTTACCTTGAAAATTTGAATTATCTACTGCATTCACAGAGAGATATGTGAAACAAGTGTCTTGGAGTAGTTTTTATATAAATCTACATGAATTTCAGCCAAGGATACAAGTTTCTTTTTTTGGTTTTCTAAAGAAAAGAACTCAATGTATTCAGCCAATGTTAAGGAAAAGCTGTGTTTTCAAGTTGAATGTAATTTAAAACACATGTATAGAATTCTAAGAAACAAGAATCTTACTTAATTTTCAAAAGTGAGGGACCGGCAGCTTTGGCATAGTAAAAGATAGTTTTGACATTCAATGTAAGTGAAAACAAGCGCAAAGCTGCCAATGTAATGAGTATTTTGCTTAGTTTTGATAACTGAAGAAACCATTGTTTTGGCATAGTATTAGGTTAAAGCAGTGTTTTTACAATGATGAGTGAAAGCAAGCGCCTAACAGCCAAACAAACAATTATCTTACTTAAGTTTGAAAGTTGAATTAACTGCTGCATTCCCAGTCTGTTACACTAAACCAGTGTTTTGAAGAAGAATTTAACTGAATACACAGGCAAAGCAGCAAATAAAAGACAAATCTTATTTACTATTTTAAAGTGAGTAAACCACTGCATTGGCTTAGCCTTCGACAAAACTGTGTGTTAACATGTGAGTGAAAGCAAGGGCATAGCAGCCAAACAAACAAGAATTTACTTACCTTTCAAACTTGAAGTAACTACAGCATTCACAGAGAGTTAGGTAAAACCAGTGTCTTGAAATTGTTTGTAAATGAATACATATGCAAATCAGCCAATGAAACAAGAAATTTTCGGTTTTCTAAAGCAAAGAACTCAATGCATTCAGCCAATGTCAGGGAAAAGCAGTGTTTCCAAGTTGATTGAAATTGAAAGTGCATGTATAGTATTGTAAGAAACAAGAAAATTCCTTAAATTCAAAAGTGAGGAACCGGTAGCTTTGGCATAGTATAAGCAGTGATTTGACATTCATTCTTCAAGAGAAGAAGTGCATAGCTGCCAATGTAATGAGTATATTGCTTAATTTGGAAAACAGAAGAAACCAGTGTTTTGTCATAGTATTAGGTATAAGCAGTGTTTTCATATTGAAAATTAGTGAAAGCAAGTGCAAAGCAGCCTAACAAACAAGTATCTTACTTAACTTTCAAAGTTGACTAAACTCCTGCATTCAGAGCCTGTTACAGGAAACCAGTGTTTTGAAGATGGATTTAAGTGAAAACACAGGCATAGCATCAAATAAAAGGCAAATCTTATTTAATTTTGTAAAGTGAAGGAACCACTGCATTGCCTTAGACTTAGGCAAAAGCTCTGTGTTGACATGTGAGTGAAAGCAAGAGCATAGAAGCCAAAAAAACAAGAATCTTACTTACCATTGAAACTTAAGGTAACTACTGCATTCACAGACAGATAGGTGAAACCAGTGTCTTGAAGTGGTTTGCACATGAATACACATGAAAATCAGCCAATGAAACAAGTTTCTTTTTTGATTTTCAAAAGGAAAGAACTCAATGCATTCAGCCAACAATAGGGAAAGTAGTGTTTTCGAATTGATTGTAATTGAAAACACGTGTATTGCATTTTAAGAAACAAAAATCTTACTTATATTTCAAAAGTGAGAAACTGGCATTTTGACAGAGTTAAAGCAGTGTTTTGACATTCATTGTAACTGAGAAGAAGTGCATAGCTGCCAATGTAATGAGTATATTGCTTAGCTTTGAAAAGTGAAGAAACCAGTGTTTTGGCATAGTATTAGGTAAAAGCAGTGTTTTTTCATTGATAATGAGAGAAAACAATGGCATAGCAGCCTAACAAACAAGTATCTTACTTAACTTTCAAAGTTGAAAAATAAACAGTTGCATTCACAACCTCTTACAGGAAACCAGGGTTTGAAGATGAATTTCAGTGAAAACACAGGCATATCTGCAAATTAAAGACAAATATTATTTAGTTTTGTGTAATGAAGAAAGCACTGCATTGGCTTTGCCTTAGCCAAAGCTCTGTGTTGACATGTGAGTGAAAGCAAGGGCATAGCAACCAAAGAAACAAAAATCTAACTTACCTTTCAAACATGAAGTAACCACTGCATTCACAGAGAGTTATGTGAAACCAGTGACTTCAAGTTGCTTGTAAATTAATACACATGGAAATCAGCCATTGAAACATGTTTCTTTTTCGTTTTGTAGAGCAAAGAACTCAATGCATTCCACCAATGTTACGGAAAAGCAATGTTTTCAATTGGAGTGTAATTGAAAACACATGTATTGCTTTGAAAGAAAATAGAATCTTTCTTAAATTTCAAAAGTGAGGAACCAGCTGCTTTGGTAAAGCAAAAGCACTATTTTGACATTCATTGTAAGTGAGAAGAAGTGCAAAACTGCCAAGGTAATGAGTATATTGCTTAGTTTTGAAACCTGAAGAAACCAGGATTTTGGCATAATATTAGGTAAAACAGCTATTTTTACATTGATAATGAGTAAAATCTATCACATAGCAGCCAAACAAACAAGGATCGTTCTAAACAATCAATGTTGAATTAACTGCTGCATTCACAGCCTGTTATGGGAAACCAGTGTTGTGAAGATGAATTTCAGTGAAAACACAGGCATAGCAGCAACTAAAAGACAAAACTTATTTAGTTTCCTAAAGTGAAGAAACTACTGCATAGACAGCCTCAGGTAAAATCTGTGTGTTGACATGTGAATGAAAGCAAGGACATAGCTGCAAAAGAAACAAGAATTTTATCTAACTTTCAAACTTGAAGTAACTCTGGCATTCACAGAGAGATAGGTATAACCAGTGTCTTGAGGTTGTTTGTAAGTGAATACATATACAAATCAGCCATTGAAACATGTTTCTTTTGTGGTTTCTAAAGGAAAGAATTCAATGCATTCAGCCAACGTTATGGAAAAGCAGTGTTTTCAAGATGATTGTAATTGAAAACACATGTGTATCTTTGAAAGAGACAAGAATCTTACTTAGATTATGAAAGTGAGGAACCGACAGCTTTTGCATAGTAAAAGCAGTGTTTTGATATTCATTGTAAGAGAAAACAAGCGTATAGCTGCCAATGTAATGAGTATATTGCTTAGTTATGAAACCTGATGAAACCAGTGTTTTGGCATAGTATTAGGTAAAGGCACTGTTTTAACATTGATAATGGCTGAAAGCAAGTGCATACCAGCCAAACAAACAGGTATCTTTCTAAACTTTCAACATTGAATTAACTGCTGCATTCCCAGCCTGTTACGGGAAACCAGTGTTTTGAGGCTGAATTTAAGTGAAAACACAGGCATAGCATCAAATAAAAGGCAAATCTTATTAAGTTTTGTAAAGTGAAGAAACCACTGCATTGCCTTAGACTTAGGCAAATCTGTGTGTTGACACGTGAGTGAAAGCAAGAGCATAGAAGCCAAATAAACAAGAAACTTACTTACCTTTGCAACTTAAGGTAACTACTGCATTCACAGAGAGATAGGTGAAACCAGTGTCTTGAAGTGGTTTGCATATAAATACACAGGTAAATCACCCAATAATACAAATTTCTTTTTTGGTTTTATAAACCGAAGAACTCAATGCATTCAGCCAATGTTAAGGAAAAGCAGTGTTTACAAGTTGATTGTAATTGAAACACATGTATAGCATTGTAAGAAACAAGAATCTTACTTATATTTTGGAAGTGAGGAACCAGCATATTTGTCATAGTGAAAGCAGTCCTGTGACATTCAATGTAAGTGAAAAGTAGTTCATAGCTTGCAATGTAATGAGTATATTGCTTGGTTTGAAAACCTAAGAAACCAGTATTTTGGCATAGTATTAGGTAAAAGCAGTGTTTTTACATTGATGAGTGAAAGCAAGTGCATAGCAGCCAAACAAACAAGTATCTTACTTAAATTTCAAAGTTGAATTAACTACTGCATTCATAGCCTGTTACAGCAAACCAGGGTTTTGAAGAGGAATTTAAGTGAAAACACAGGAAAAGCAGCAAATAAAAGACAAATCTTATTTAATTTTTTAAAGTGAATAAACTACTGCATAGGCTTAGCCTCAGGTAAATCTGTGTGTTGATATGTGAGTGAAAGCATGGGCATAGCATCCAAATAAACAAGAATCTTACTTAAATTGCAAACTCCTGATTTCACAGAGAGATAGGTGAAAACAGTGTCTTGAAGTTGTTTGCAAATGAATATACATGCAAATCAGCCAATGAAAAAGTATCCTTTTTGATTTTCTAAAGCAAAGTATTCAATGCATTCAGCCAACGTTAGGGAAAAGCAGTGTTTTCAATTGATTATAATTGAAAACACATGTATAGCATTGTAAGAAAGAAGAATCTTACTTATATTTTGAAAGTGAGGAACCATCATCTGGCATAGTAAAAGCAGTGTTTTGCCATTCATTGTAAGGGAAAACAAGTGCATAGCTGCCTAAGCAATGAGTTTTTGCTTAGTTTTGAAAACGGAAGTAACCAGAGTTTTGGCATAGTACTAGTTAAAAGCAGAGTTTCTACAGTGATAATCAATGAAAGCACGCAGGTAGAAGCCAAAAAACAAGTATCATTCTTAACTGTAAAAGTTGAATTAACAGCTGCATTCATAACCTGTTACGGGAAACCTGTGTTTTGAAGGTGAATTTAAGTGAAGGCACAGTCATAGTGGTAAATAAAAGACAAATCTTATTAAGTTTTGTAAAGTGAAGAAACAATCCAATGGCTTAGCCTTAGGCAAAACTCTGTTTTGACATGTGAGTGAAAGCAAGGGCATAGCAGCCAAAAAAAAATCTTACTTAACTTTCAAACTTGAAGTAACTACTGTATTCACAGAGAGATAGGTGAAACCAGTGTCTTGAAGTTTTTTGTAAATGAATATACATGCAAATCAGCCAATGGAACAAGTTTATTTTTTGGTTTCTAAAGCAAAGAACACAATGCATTCAGCTAATGCTAAGGAAAAGCAGTGTTTTCAAGTTGATTGTAATTGAAAACACATGTATAGCATTGGAAGAAACAAGAATATTACTTAGATTTCAAAAGTGAGGAAATGGCCGCTTTGGCATAGTAAAAGCAGTGTTTTGACATTCACTGTAAGTGAAAACAAGTGCAAAGCTGCTAACGTAATGAGTATATTGCTTAGTTTTGAAAACTGAAGAAACCAGTGTTTTGGCAGAGTATTAGGATGAAGCAGTGTTTTTATATTGATGAGTGAAAGCAAGCACATAGCAGCCAAACAACAAGTATCTTACTTAACGTTCAAAGTTGAATTAACTACTGCATTCACAGTCTGTTACACTAAGCCAGTGTTTTGAAGATAAATTTAACTGAATACACAAGCATAGCACGAAACAAAAGACAAATCTTATTTAGTTTTCTAAAGTGAAGCAACCACTGCATTGGCTTAGTCTTAGGTAAAAGCTGTGTGTGGACATGTGACTGAAAGCAAGAGCATACCAGCCAAACAAAGAAGAATCTTACTTACCTTTCAAACTTGAAGTAACTATTGCATTCACAGAGAGTTTAGTAAAACCCGTGTCCTGAAGTTGCTTGTAAATGAATATGCATGCAAATCATGCATGCAAATGAAACAAGATCGTTTTTGGTTTTCTAAAACAAAGGACTCAATGTTTCAGCCATTGTTAGGGAAGAGCAGTGTTTTCAAGTTGATTGAAATTGAAAACACAAGTATAGCATTGTAAGAAACAAGAAACTTCTTAAAATTTCCAAAGTTAGGAACCGGCAGCTTTGGCATAGTAAAAGCAGTGTTTTGATTTCATTGTAAGTGAGAAGAAGTGCATAGCTACCAATGTAATGAGTATATTGCTTTGTTTTGAAAACTGAAGAAACCAGTGTTTTGGCACAGTATTAGATAAAAGCAGTGTTTTCAAATTGATAATGAATGAAAGCAAGCACATAGCAGCCAAAAAAAACAAGTATCTTACTTAAATTTCAAAGTTGAATTAACTGCTGCATTCACAGCCTGTTATGGGAAACCAGTGTTTTGAAACCAGGCATAGCAAAAAATAAAAGACAAATATTATTTAGTGTTGTAAAGTGAAGCAACATCTGCATTAGCTTAGTCTTATGTAAAAGCTCTGTGTGGACATGTTAGTTAGGGCATAGCACACAAACAAACAAGTTACTTACCTTTGAAACTTGAAGTAACTACTGCATTCACAGAGAGATAGTTGAAACCATTGTCTTCAAGTTGTTTGTAAATGAAGGCACATACAAATCAGCCAATGAAACAAGTCTATTTTTTGGTTTTCTAAAGGAAAGAATGCAAAACATTCAGCCAACTTTAAGGAAAACCTGTATTTTCAAGTTGATTGTAATTGAAAACACATGTAGTTGTAAGATGAAAAAAATCTTACTTAGACTTTGAAAGTGAGGAACCGGCAGGTTTGGCATAGTAAAAGCAGTGTTTTGACATTCATTGTAAGTGAAAACAAGTGCAAAGCTGCCAATGCAATGAGTATATTGCTTAGTTTTGAAAACGGAAAAAACCAGTGTTTTGGCATAGTATTAGGTAAAAGCAGTGTTTTTACATTCATAATGAGTGAAAGCAAGTGCAGAGCAGCCAAACAAACAAGTATCTTAGTTTTCATTCAAAGTTGAATTAACTCCTGCATTCACAGCCTTTTACAGGAAACCGGTGTTTTGAAGATGAATTTAAGTGGAAACACAGGAAAAGCAGCAAATAGAAGACAAATCTTATTTAGTTTTGTAAACTGAAGCAACAACTGCATTGGCTTAGCCTTAGTTAAATTCTGTGTGTTGACATGTGTTTGAAAGGAAGGGCATAACAGCCAAACAAACAAGAATCTTACTTACCTTTCAAACTTGAAATAACTACAGCATTCACAGAGAGTTAGGTGAAATCAGTGTCATGTAGTTGTTTGTAAAGAAATGCATATGCAAATGAGCCAATGAAACAAGTTTCTTTTTTGGTTTTCTAAAGCAAGAACTCCATGCATTCAGCCAACGATAGGGAAAAGCAGTGTTTTCAAGTTGATTGTAATTAAAAGCAAATGCATCGCTTTGAAAGAAACAAGAATCTTACTTAGATTACTAAAGTGAACAAGCGGCAGATTTGCAGAGTAAAAGCAGTGTTTTGACAGTCATTGATTGTGAGAAGAAGTGCATAGCTGCCAATGTAATGAGTATATTGATTAATTTTGAAAACTGAAGAAATCAGTGTTTTGGCTTAGTATTATGTAAAAACACTGTTTTTACATGGATAATGGGTGAAAGCAAGCGCAAAGTAGCCAAACAAACAAGTGTCTTACTTAGCTTTCAAAGTTGAATTGACTCATGCATTCACAACCTGTTACAGGAAGCAAATGTTTTTATGATGAATTTCAGTGAAAACACTCGCATAGCAGCAATTAAAAGACAAAACTTTTTTAGTTTTGTAAAGTGAAGAAACCACTGCATTGGCTTAGTCTTCGGGAAAACTGTGTGTTGACATGTGAGTGAAAGCAAGGGCATAGCAGCTAAAGAAAGAAGAATCTTACATACCTTTCAAACTTGAAGTTACTACTGCATTCATGGAGAGTTACTTAAAACCAGTGTCTCGATGTTGTTTGTAAATGAATACACATGCAACACAGCCAATGAGACAAGTTTCATTTTGGTTTTCTAAAGCAAAGAACTCAATGGAATCAGCCAACGTTAGGGAAAAGCAGTGTTTTCAAGTTGATTGTAATTGGAAACACATGCATAGCATTGGAAGAAACAAGAATCTTCCTTAGATTTCCAAAATGAGGATCCGGCAGCTTTGACATTGTTAAATCAGTGTTTTGATATTCATTGTAAGTGAAAACAAGTGCATATCTGCCAATGTAATGAAAATTTTGGTTAGTTTTGAAAACAGAATAAACCAGTGTTTTGGCACAGTATTAGGTAAAAGCAGAGTTTTTATATTGATAATGAGTGAAGGCAACTGCATAGCAGCCAAACAAAGAAGTATCCTATTTAACTTTCAAAGTTGAATTATCTGCTGCATTCACAGCCTGTTAGGGGAGCAAGTGTTTTGAAGATGAATTTCAATGAAAACACTGGCCTAGAAGCCAATAAAAGACAAATCTTTTTTAATATTTTAAAGTAAAGAAACCACTGGATTAGCTTAGTCTTAGGTAAAATCTGTGTGTTGACATGTGAGTGAAATCAAGGGCATAGCAGCCTAACAAAAAAGAAACTTACTTAAATTTCAAACTTTAATTAACTCCTGCATTCACAGAGAGATAGGTGAAACAAGTGTCTTAAATTTGTTTGTAAATGAATACACATGGAAATCAGCCAATGAAACAAGTATCTTTTTTGGTTTTCAAAGCAAAGTATTCAAAGCATTCAGCCAACGTTAGGGAAAAGCCGTGTTTTCAGGTTGATTGTAATTGAAAACCCATGTATAGCATTGTAAGAAACAAGAATCTTTCTTATATATGCAAACAAGAATCTTACTTAGATTTTGAAAGTTAGGAACCGGGAGCTTTGGCATAGTCAAAGCATTGTTTGACATTCATTGTAAGTGAAAACACATGTATAGCATTGTAAAAATCATGAATCTTACTTAGACATGGAAAGTGAGGAACCGGCAGTTTTGGCCTATTAGAAGCAGTGTTTTGACATTCGTTGTAAGTGAGAATAATTGCATAGCTGCCAATGAATTGAGTAAATTGCTGAGTTTGAAAATTGAAGAAACCAGTGTTTTGGCATAATATTACATAAAACCACTGTTTTTATATTGTTAATGGGTGAAAGCAAGTGCATAGGGGCCAAAACAACAAGTATCTGTCTTAGCTTTCAAAGTTGAATTAACTGCTGCATTCACAGCCTGTTACGGGAAACCAGTGTTGTGAAGATGAATTTGAGAAAAAACACAGGCATATCAGCAAATTAAAAACAAATCTTATTTAGTTTTGTAAAGTGAAGAAACCACTGCTTTGGCTTAACCTTAGGCAAAATCTGTGTGTTGACATGTGAGTGAAAGCACGGGCATAGCATCGAAAAAAACAGAAATCTTACTTACCTTTCAAACTTGAAATAAGTACTGCATTCACAGAGAGTTAGTTGAAACCACTGTCTTGAAGTTGTTTGAAAATAAATACACAGTCAAATCAGTCAATGAAACAAGTTCCTTTTTTTTGTTTTCTAAAGCAATGAACTCAATGCAGTCAGCCAACATTAGGGAAAAGCAGTGTTTTCAATTTGAGTGTAAATGAAAACACATGTATAGCATTGTAAGAAACAAGAATCTCACTTAAATTAAGAAAGTGAGGAACCGGCAGCTTTCGCATAGTAAAAGAAGTGTTTTGATATTCATTGTAAGTGAAAACGAGTACATAGCTGCCAATGTAAGGAGAATATTGCTTATTTTTAAAACTGAAGAAACCAGGGTTTTGGCAAAGTATTAGGTAAAAGCACTGTTTTTACATTTATAATGAATGAAAGCAAGTGCATAAGAACAAAACAAGCAAGTATCTTACATAACTTTCAAAGTTGATTTAACTGCTGCATTTACAGCCTATTAGAGGAAACCATATTTTTTAAGATGAATCTAAGTGAAAACACAGTCATATTAGCAAATAAAAGACAAATCTTTTTCAGTTTTGCATAGTGAGTAAACCACTGATTTGGCTTAGCCTTAATCAAAACTGTATGTTGATATATGAGTGAAAGCAAGGGCATAGAAGCCAAGCAAACAAGAAATTTACTTAACTTTCAAAGTTGAAGTAACTCCTGTGTTCACAGAGAGATAGGTGAAACCAGTGTCCTGAAGTTGTTTGTGAATGAATACACATGCAAATCAGCAAGGTAAACAAGCTTATTTTTTTTGGTTTTCTAAAGAAAATTACTCAATGCATTCAGCCAACGTTAGGAAAACAGTGTTTTCGAGTTCATTGTATTTCAAAACACATGTATAGCATATTAAGAAACAAGAATCTTACTTATATTTTGAAAGTGAGGAACCGGCAACTTTGGCATAGTAAAAGCAGTGTTTTGACATTCACTATGACTGAAAACAAGTGCATAGATGCCAAAGTAATGAGTATATTGCTTAGCATTGAAAACTGAGGAAACCAGTGTTTTGGCATAGTATTAAGTAAAAGCAGTGTTTTTACATTGATAATGAGAGAAAGCAAGGGCATAGCATCCAAATATTCAAGTATTTACTGAACTTTCAATGTTTAATTAACTGCTGAATTCACCGCCTATTACGGTAAACCAGGGTTTGAAGATGAAGTTCGTTGAAAACACAGGCATAGCAGCAATTAAAAGAAAAGACTTATTTAGTTTTGTAAAGTGAAGAAACCACTGCTTTGACTTAGACTTAGGCAAAAGCTGTGTGTAGACATGTGAGGGAAAGGAAGGGCATAGAAGCCAAACAAACAAGAATCTTACTTATCTTTCAAACTTAAAGTAACTCCTGCGTTCACAGAGAGATAGGTGAAACCAGTGTCATGAAGTTGTTTGTAAATGAATACACATGCAAATCAGCCAATGAAACAAGTTTCTCCTTTGGTTTTCCAGCACACAAAACTCAATGCATTCAGCCAAATTTAGGGAAAAGCAGTGTTTTCAAGTTGATTGTAATTGAAAGGACATGAATCTCATAGTAAGAAACAAGAATCTTACTTAGATATCGAAAGTGAGGAACCAGCAGCTTTGGCATAGTAAAAGCAGTGTTTTGCCATTTATTGTAAGTGAAAAAAAGTGCATAGCTGCCAATGAAATGATTATAATGCTTAGTTTTGAAGACTGAAGAAACCAGTGTTTTGGCTTTGTATTAGGTAAAAGCATTGTTTTTACATTGATAATGAGTGAAAGCAAACGCATAACAGCCAAACAAACATGTTACTTATCTTTCAAATTTCAATTAACTGCTGCATTCACAGCCTGTTACAGGAAACCAGTGATTTGAAGATGAATTTAAGTAAAAACACAGGCATAGCATCTAATAAAATACCAATCTTATTTAGTTTTGTAAAGTGAAGGAACCACAGCATTGGCTTAGCCTTAGGTAAAAGCTGTGGGTGGACATGTGAGTGAAAGCAAGAGCATAGTAGCCAAACAAACAATAATCTACTTACATTTCAACTTGAAACAGCTACTGCATTCACAGAGAGTTAGGTGAAACTGGTGTCTTGAAGATGTTTGTAAGTGAATGCACATGCAAATCAGCTAAAAAACAAGATTCTTTTCAGGTTTTCTAAAGCAAAGAACTCAATGCATTCAACCAACTTTAGGGAAAAGCAGTATTTTCAAGTTGATTGTAATTGAAAACACATGTATAGCATTGTAAGAAACAAGAATCCTACTTAGATTTCGAAAATGAGGAACCGGCAGCTTTGGCATATAAAAGCAGTGTTTTGCCATTCATTATACCTGAAAACAAGTGCATACCTGCCATTGTAATTAGTATATACCTTAGTTTTTAAAACTGCAGAAACCAGTGTTTTGGCATAGTATTAGGTAAAAGCAGTTTTTTTTACATTGATAATGAGTGAAAGCAAGAGCATAGCAGCCAAACAAACAAGAATCATAGTTAACTTTCAAAGTTGAAATAACTGCTGCATTCACAGCTTGTTACAGGAAACCGGTGTTTTGAAGATGAATTTCTGAGAAAACACATTCAAAGTAGCAAATAAAAGAAAAATCTTATGTAATTTTGTAAAGTAAAGAAACTACTGCATATGCTTACCCTCAGGTAAAAGCTTTGTGTTGACATGTGAGTGAAAGCAAGGGCATAGGATCCAAACAATCAAGAATCTTACTTACCTTTCAAACTTTAAGTCTCTCCTGCATTCACAGAGAAATAGGTGAAACCAGTGTCTTGAAGCTGTTTGTAAATGAATAAACATGCAAATCAGATAATGAATCAAGTTTCTTTTTTGAATTTCGAAAGCAAAGAACTCATGAATTCTGTCAACGTCAGGGAAAAGCAATGTTTTCAAGTTGATTGTCATTAAAAACACATGTATAGCATTGTAAGCAACAAGAATCTTACTTAGATTTCCAAAGTTAGAAACTGGCAGCTTTGGCATAAGAAAAGCAGAGTTTTGACATTCATTGTAAGTAAAAGCAGAGTTTTGACATTCATTGCATAGCTGCCAAGGGAAAGAGTATATTGATAAGTTTTGAAAACTGAAGAAACCAGTGTTTTCACATAGCATTAGGTAAAAGCCTTGCTTTACATTGGTAAGGGTTGAAAGCAAGTGCAAAGCAAGCAAACATACAAGTATGTTACTTAACTCTCAAAGTTGAATTAACTACTGCATTCACAGTCTCTTACGGGAAAACAGTGTTTTGAAGATGAATTTAAGTGAAAACACAGGCAAAGCAGCAAATAAAAGACAAATATTATTAATTTTGTAAAGTGAAGAAACCACTGCATTTTCTTAGGCTGAGGTAAAAGCTGTATGTTGACATGTGAGTGAAAGCAAGAGTATACATGCCAAACAAACAAGAATCTTAATTAGTTTTGAAACTTAAGGTTACTACTGCATTCACAGAAAGATAGGTGAAAACAGTGTCTTTAGGTGGTTTGCACATGAATACACATGAAAATAACCCAATGAAACAAATTTCATTTTTGGTTTTCTAAAACAAAGTGCTCAATGCATTCAGCCAATGTTAAGGAAAAGCAGTGTTTACAAGTTGATTGTAATTGAAAACACATGTGTAACATTGTAAGAAACAAGAATCTATCTTATATATTGGAAGTGAGTATCCGGCAGGTTTGGCATAGTAAAAGCAGTGTTTTAACTTTCATTTTAAGGGGAAACAATTTCATAGCTGCCAATATAATGAGTATATTGCTTAGGTTGAAAACTGAAGAAACCAGTGTTTTGGCTTAGTATTAGCTAAAAGCAGTGTTTTTACATTGATGAGTGAAAGGAAGCGCATAGCAGCCAAACAAACAAATATCTTACTTAAATCTCAAAGTTGAATTAACTACTGCATTCTCAGCCTGTTACAGCAAACCAGTGTTTTGAAGATGAATTTAAGTGAAAACACAGGAAAAGCAGCAAATAAAAGACAAATCTTATTTAATTTTGTAAGGTGAAGAACCCACTGCATTGGCTTAGCCTTAGGCCAAAGCTGTGTGTTTACATGTGAGTGAAAGCAAGGGCATAGCAGCCAAACAAACATGAATCTTACTTATCTTTCAAAATTGTAGTAACTGCTGCATTCACAGAGAGTTAGGTGAAAGCAGTGTGTTGAAGTTGTTTATAAGTGAATACAAATACAAATCAGTCAATGAAACAAGTTTCTTTTTTGTTTTTGTAAAGCAAAAAACTCAATGCATTCAGGCAACATTAGGAAAAAACAGTGTTTTCAAGTTGATTGTAATTGAAAACACATGTATAGCAGTGTAAGAAACAGGAATCTTACTTTATTAAGACAGTGGTGAACCGGCAGCTTTGGCATAGTAAAAGCAGTGTTTTGACAATCACTGTAAGTGAAAACAAGTGCATAGCTGCAAATGCAGTGAGTATATTGCATAATTTGGAAAACTGAAGAAACCAGTGTTTGGGAATAGTATTAGGTAAAAGCAGAATTTTTACATTGAAGAGTGAAAGCAAGTGCATAGCAGCCAAACAAACAAGTACCTTACTTAACATTCAAAACTGAATTAACTGCTGCATTCACAGCCTGTTGCAGTAAACCAGGGTTGTGAAGATGAATTTAAGTGAAAACACAGTAAAAAAGCAAATAATAGGCAAATCTTATTTAGTTTTTAAGGTAAGTAAACCACTGCATTTTCTTAACCTTAGGCAAAACTGTGTGTTGACATGTAATTGAAAGCAAGGGCATAGCAGCCAAATAAAGAAGAATCTTACCTTTCAAACTTGAAGGAACTACTGCATTCACAGAGAGTTATTTGAAACCAGCGTCTTGAAGTTGCTTGTAAATGAATACACATGCAAATCAGCCATTGAAACATGTTTCTTTTGAGGTTTTGTAGAGCAAAGAACTCAATGTATTCAGCCAATATTAGGGAAAAGCAGTGTTTTGGAGTTGAGTGTAACTGAAAACACATGTATAGCATTTTAAGAAACAAGAATCTTGCTTAGATTTCAAAAGTGAGGAACTGGCAGCTTATGTAAAGCAAAAGCACTTTTTTAACATTCTTTGTAAGTGAGCAGAATTGCAAAGCTGCCAATGTAATGACTATATTGCTTAGTTTTGAAGCCTCAAGAAACAAGGGTTTTGGCATAGTATTAGGTAAAACCGCTGTTTTTACATTTATAATGAATGAAATCAAGCGCATAGCATCCAAAGAAAGAAGGGTGGTTCTAAACATTCAACGTTGGATTAACTGCCGAATTCAGAGCCTGTTATGGGAAACCAGTGTTGTGAAGATGAATGTCAGTGAAAACACAGGCATAGCAGAAAATAAAAGACAAATCTTATTTAGTTTTGTAAAGTGCAGAAACTACTGCATAGGCTTAACCTCAGGTAAAATCTGTGTGTTTACATGTGAATGAAAGCAAGGGCATAGCTGCAAAAGTAACAAGAAAATTCCCTACCTTTCAAACTTGAAATAACTCTTGCATTCACAGAGAGATAGGTTTAACCAGTGTCTTGAAGTTGTTTGTAAGTGAATACATATGCAAACCAGCCATTGAAACATGTTTATTTTTTGGTTTCTAAAGCAAAGTACTCAATGGATTCAGCCAGCGTTAGGGAAAAGCAGTATTTTCAAGTTGATTGTAATTGAAAACCCATGTATAGCTTTGAAAGAAAAAAGAATCTCACTTTGATTACCAAAGTGAGGAATCGACAGCTTTTGCATAGTAAAAATATTGTTTTGATATTCATTGTAAGTGAAAACAAGGACATAGCTTCCAATGTAATAAGTATGTTGCTTAGTTTTGAAACCTGAAGAAACCAGGGTTTTGGCATAGTATTAGGTAAAACCACTGTTTTTACATTGATAATGATATAAGCAAGCACATAGAAGCCAAACAAGTATCTTTCTATGCTTTCAACTATGAATTAACTGCTGCATTCACAGCCTGTTATGGGAAACCATTGTTTTGAAGATGAATTTCAGTGAAAACACAGGCATAGTGACAAATAAAATTTTAATTTTATATAGTGAATAAACCACTGCATTGGCTTAGCCTTAGGCAAAACTTGTGTGTTGACTTGTGAATGAAAACAAGGGCTTAGCAGCCAAAAAAAAAGAATCTTAATTATCTTTCAATCTTGAAGTAACTACTGCATTCACAGAGAGTTAGGTGAAACCAGTGTCTTGAAGTTGCTTGTACATGTATACACATACAAATCAGCAAATGAAACAAGTTCTTTAATTGGTTATCTAAAGCAAAGAACTCAATTCATTGAGCCAATAATAGGGAAAAGCAGTGTATTTAAGTTGATTGTAATTGAAAACACATGTATAGCATTTTAAGAAACAAGAATCTTACCTAAATTTTGAAAGTGAGGAACCGGCAGCTTTGGCATAGTTAAAGCAGGGTTTTGACATTCATTGTAAGTGAAAAGAAGTGCAAAGCTGCCAATGTCATGAGTATTTTGCTTAGTTTGGAAAACTGAAGAAACAAGTGTTTTGGCATAGTATTATGTTAAAGCAGTGTTTTTACATTGATAATGAATGAAACCCAGTGCATAGCAGCCAAACAACCAAGTATCTTACTTAACTTTAAACGTCAAATTAACTCCTGCATTCACAGCCTGTTATGGGAAACCAGTGTTGTGAAGAAGAATTTCAGAATTTCAGTGAAAACACAGCATAGCAGCAAATAAAATACAAATCTTATTTAGTTTTGCAAAATGAAGAAATTACTGCTTTGGCTTAACCTCAGGTAAAATCTGTGTGTTGACATGTGTGTTAAAGCAAGGGCATAGCAGCCAACGGATCAAGAATCTTACTTACCTTTCAAAATTGAAGTAACTCCTGCATTCACAGAGAGATAGGTGAAACCAGTTCCTTTTAGTTGTTTGTAAAGGAAGGCACATGCAAATCAGCCAATGAAACAAGTTTCTTTTTTTGGTTTTCTAAAGCAAGAACTCAATGCATTCAGCAAATGTTAGGGAAAAGCAGTGTTTTCAAGTTGATTGTAATTAAAAACGCATGCATCACTTTGAAAGAAACAAGAATCTTACTTAGATTACCAAACTGAGGAAGCGGCAGGTTTGCATGGTAAATAAAGTGTTCTGACTTTCATTGAAAGTGAGAAGAAATGCATAGCTGCCAATATAATGAGTATATTGCTTAGTTTTGAAAACTGAAGAAATCAGTGTTTTGGCATTATATTAGGTGAAAACACTGTTTTACATGGATAATGGGTGAAAGCAAGTGCATAGCAGCAAAACAAACAAATATCTTACTTAGCTTTCAAAGTTGAATTAACTGATGCATTCACAGCCTGTTATAGGAAATCAAATGTTTTAAAGATGAATTTCAGTTAAAACGCAGGCATAGCAGCAAATAAAATACAAATCTTATTCAGTATTGTAAAGTGAAGAAACCTCTGCCTTGGCTTAGCCTTAGGCAAAAGCTGTGTGTTGACATGTGATTGAAAGCAAAGGCATAGCAGCCAAACTAACAAGAACTTAACTTACCTTTCAAAGTTGAATTAACTACTATGTTCACAAAGAATTAGGTGAAATCAACATCTTGAATTTGCTTGAAAATGAATGCACATGCAAATAAGCCAATGAAACCTTTTTCTTTTTTGATTTTCTAAAGAAAAGAACTCAATGTATTCAGCCAACGTTAGGGAAAAGCAGTGTTTCAAGTTGATTGTAATTAAAAACACATGCATAGCTTTGAAAGAAACAAGAATCTTACTTAGAGTACCAAAGTGAGAAAGCAGCATATTTGCATAGTAAAAGCAGTGTTTTGACATTCATTGTTAATGAAAACAAGTGTATAGCTGCCAATAAAATGAGTATATTGCTTAGTTTTGAAAACGGAATAAACCAGGGTTTTCTCATAGTATTACATAACAGCAGCATTTTTACATTGGTAGTGAGTGAAGGCAAGTGCAATTCATCAAAAGAAAAAGTATCATATTTAACTTTCTAAGTTGAACTACCTGCTGCATACACAGCCTGTTAGGGGAAAGCAATATTTTGAAGATGAATCTAAGTGAAAACAAAGTCATGGCAGCTAATTAAAGCCAAAACTTATTTAGTTTGGTATAGTGGAGAAACCACTGCATTGGCTTAGCCTTAAGCAAAAGCTGTGTGTTGACATGTGATTGAAAGCAAGGGCATAGCAGCCAAAGGATCAAGAATCTTACTTACCTTTCAAACTTGTCGTAACTCCTGCATTCACAGAGAGATAGGTGAAACTACTGTCATGTAGCTGTTTGTAAATGAATACACATGAAAATCAGCCCATGAAACAAGATTTTTTGGTTTTCAAAAGCAAAGAACTCAATGCATTCAGCCAACGTTAGGGAAAAGCAGCGTTTTCAAGTTAATTGTAATTGAAAACTCTTGTATAGCATTGTAAGATACAAGAATCTTACTTACATTTTGAAAGTGAGGAACCGACTGCTTTGACATAGTAAAAGCAGTTTTTAGACATTCATTGTAAGTGAAAACAATTGCATACCTTCCAATGTAATGGGTATATTGATAAGTTTTGAAAACTGAAGAAACCAGTGTTTTGGCATAGTATTAGGTAAAAGAAGTGTTTTTACATTGTTAATGAGTGAAAGCAAGTGCATAGCATCCAAAGAAACAAGTACCTTACTTAAATTTCAAAGTTTTCTTAATTGCTGCATTCACATCCTGTTATGGGAAACAAGTGTTTTAAAGTTGTATTTCAGTGAAAAAAAAGGCATAGCAGCAACTAAAAGACAAATCTTATTTAGTTTTCTAAAGTGAATAAACCACTGCTTTGGCTTAGACTTAGGCAAAAGCTGTGTTTTCACATGTGAGTGAAAGCAAGGGCATAGCAGCCAAAAAATTAGATTCTAAATTAGCTTTCAAAATTGAAGTAACTACTGCAGTCACGGAGAGTTAGGTGAAACCAGTGTCTTGAAGTTGTTTGTAAATAAATGCACATGCATATCAGCCAATGAAACAATTTTCTTTTTTGGTTTTCTAAAGCAAAGAGCTCAATGCATTCCGCCAATGTTAGGGAAAAAACTGTTTTCAAGTTGATTGTAATTGAAAACACATGTATAGCATTGAAAGAATCAAGAATATTACTGAGATTTCAAAGTGAGGAACCAGCAGATTTGGCATAAAAAAGCAGTGTTTTGACATTCACTGTAATTGAAAACACTTGCAAAATTGTCAATGTAAAGAGTATATTGCTTAGTTTTGAAAATTGAAGAAACCAGTGTTTTGGCCTAGCATTAGGTAAAAGCACTGTTTTTACATTGAAAATGAGGGAAAGAAAGTGCCTAGCACCCAAACAAACAAGTATTTTGCTTAACTATCAAAGTTGAATTAACTGTTGCATTCCAGTCTGCTACGGGAAGCCAGTGTTAAGAAGAAGATTTCAGAGAAAACTCAGGCATAGCATCAAATAAAAGACAAATATTATTTAGTGTGGTTAAGTGAAGAGACTACTGCATAGGCATAGCCTTAGGCAAAAGCTGTGTCTTGACATGTGAGTGAAAGCAAGGGCATAGCAACCAAACAAACAAGAGACTTACTTACCATTCAAACTTGAAGTAACTACTTTATTCACAGAGAGATAGGAGAAACCAGTGTCTTGAATTTGTTTGTAAATAAATACACATGAAAATCAGTCAATGAAATAAGTATCTGTTTTGGTTTTCTAAAGCAAAGAACTCAATGCATTCAGGCAAAGTTAGGGAAAAGCAGTGTTTTCAAGTTGATCGTAATTGGAAAAACATGTATATCACTGTAAGAAACTAGAATCTTACTTAGATTTCAAAAGTTAGATAGTGGCAGCTTTGGCATAGAAAAAGCAGTGTTTAGTAATCGTTGTAAGTGAAAATAAGTGCATAGCTGACAATGTAGTGAGTATATTGCTTCTTTTTGAGAACTGAAGAAACTAGTGTTTTGGCATAGAATTAGGTAAAAGCAGTTTTTTCAGTGATAGTAAGTGAAAGCAAACACATAGAAGCCAAACAAACAAGTATCTTACTTAACTTAGAAAGTTGAATTAGCTAGTGAATTCACAGCCTGTGATGGGAAACCAGTGTTTTGATGATGAATTTAAGTGAAAACACAGGCATAGTAGCAAATAAAAGACAAATCTTATTTAGTTCTGTAAAGGGAAGAAATCACTGCATTGGATTAGCCTTAGGTAAAACCTGTGTGTTGTCATGTGTGTGAAAGCATGGGCAAAGCAGCGAAACCATCAAGAAAATTACTTACTTTCAAACTTGAAGTAACTACTGCATTCACAGATAGTTAGGTGAAATCAGCGTATTGAATTTGTTTGTTAGTCAATACACATGCAAATCAGCCATGAAAAAAATGTTCTTTATGGGTTTTCTGAAGCAACGAACTCAATGCATTCAGCCAAAGTAGGGAAAATCAGTGTTTTCAAGTTGATTGCAATTGAAAACACATGTATAGCTTTGTAAGAAAAAAGAATCATACTTAGATTTCAAAATTGAAGTACCAGCAGCTTTGGCAGAGCAAAAGCAGTGTTTTGACATTCATTGTAATTGAGAAAAAGCACATAGCTGCCAATGTAGTGAGAATATTGCTTAGTATTGAAAACTGAATAACCCAGTGTTTTGGCATAGAATTACGGAAAAGCAAGGTTTGTACATTGATAATGACAGCAAGCAAGTGCATATTAACCAAACATATAAGTATCTTACTTAACTTTCAACGTTGAAATAACTGCTGCATTCACAGCTTGTTATGGGAAGCCAGTGTTTTGAAGATGAATTAAAGTGAAAACACCGGCATAGCAGCAAATAAAAGCAAAATCTTATTCAGTTTTGTAAAGTGAAGAAACCACTGCATTGGCTTAGCCTTAGGCAAAATCTGTGTGTTGACATGTGAGAGAAAGCAAGGGCATAGCAGCCAAACAAACAAGAATCAAACTTATCTTTAAAACTTGAAAGAACTACTGCATTGTGAGATTGTTAGGTGAAACCAGGATCTTGATGTTGTTTTTATATTAATACACATGCAAATAAGCCAATGAAACAAGTTTCTTTTTTGGTTTTCTAGGGCAAAGATCTCAATGAATTCAGCCATCATTAGGGAAAAGTAGTGTTTTCAAGTTAATTGTAAATATAAACACATGTATAGCATTGTAAGAAACAAGAATCTTACTTAGATTTCCAAAGTGAGGAACTGGCACTTTTGTATAGTAAAAGCAGTGTTTTGCCATTCATTGTAATTGAAAACAAGTGCATAGCTGCCAATGTAATGAGTATATTTCTTAGTTTGGAAAACTGAAGAAACCAGTGTTTTTTCATAATATAAGGTAAAAGCAGAGTTTTTATATTCATAATGAGTGAAAGCAAGTGCATAGCAGGCAAACAAACATGTATCTGACTTAACTTTCAAATTTGTATTAACTCCTGCATTCAAAGCCTGTTACTGTAAACCAGTGATTTGAAGACGGATTTAAGTGAAAACACAGGCATAGCAGCAAATAAAATACAAATCTTATTTAGTTTTGCAATGTGAAGTAACCACTGCATTGGCTTAGCTTTGGGTAAAAGCTGTGTGTTGACATGTGAGTGAAAGCAAGGGCAAAGCAGCCACACAAGCAAGAATCTTACTTACCCTTCAAAATTGATGTAACTGTTCCATTCACAAAGGGTTCGGTGATACCAGTGTATTGATGTTGATGGTAAACGAATACACATATAAATCAGTTAATGAAACAAGTTTCTTTCTTGGTTTTCTAAAGCAAAGAACTCAATGCATTCAGGCAAACTTAGGGATAAGCAGCGTTTTCAAGTTGATTGTAATTGAAAACACATGTATAGCATTTTAAGAAACAAGAATCTTACTTAGATTTAGAAAGTGAGGAAGTAGCATCTTTGCAAAGTAAAAGCAATGTTTGGACACTCATTGTAAGTGAAAACAATTGCATAGCTGCCAAAGTAATGAATTTATTGCTTAGTTTTGAAAACTGAAGAAACCAGTGTTTTGGCATAGTATTAGGTACAAGCAGTGCTTTTACATTGATAATGAGTGAAAGCAAGTGCTTAGCAGCCAAACAAACAGGTATTTACTTAACTTACAAAGGTGAATAAACTTTTGCATTCAGAGCCTGTTATGGGAAGCCAGTGTTTTGAAGATGAGTTTAAGTGAAAACACAGGCATAGCAGCAACTAAAATACAAATTCTATTTAGTTTTGTAAAATGAAGAAACTAGTGCACAGGTTTAGTCTCAGGAAAAACTGTGTGTTGACATGTTACTTAAAGCAATGGGATAGCGGCCAAACAAACAAGAATCTTAATTACCTTTCAACCTTTAAATAACTCGTGCATTCACAGAGAGATAAGTGAAACCAGTGTATTTAAGTTGTTTGTAAATGAATACACATGAAAATCAGGCAATGAAACAAGCTTTTTTTTGCATTTCTAAAGCAAAGAACTCAAAACCTTCAGGCAATGTTTGGGAAAAGCAGTGTTTTCAAGTTGATTGTGATAGAAAACACATTTATAGCATTATGAGAAACAAGAATCTTTCTTAGATTTCCAAAGTAAGGAACCGGCAGCTTTGGCATAGTAAAAGCAGTGTTTTGACATTCATTATAAGTCAGAACTGGTGCACAGCTGCCAATGTAATGAGTATATTGCTTAGTTTTGAAAACTGAAGAGAACAGTATTTTGGCATAGTATTAAGTAAAAGCAGTGTTTTTACATTGATAATGATTGAAAGCAAGCACATAGCAGCCAAACAATGCAGTATCTTACATACCTTCAAAGTTGAATTACCTGCTGCATTCACAGCCTTTTATGGGAAACCAGTGTTTTAAAGATGAATTTCAAAAAAAAAACACAAGCAATGCAGGAAATAAAAGACAAATCTAACTTAGTTTTGTAAAGTGAAGAATCTACTGCATAGGCTATCCTCAGGTAAAAGCTTGTGTTGACATGTGAGTGAAAGCAAGGGCATAGCAACCAAACAAATGAGATTCTTACTTACCTTTCAGACTTGATGTAACTCCTGCATTCACAGAGAGATAGGTGAAAACAGTGAATAGAATTTTTTTGTAAATGAATACACATGCAAATCAGCCAATGAAACAAGTTTCCTTTTTGGTTTACTAAAGCAAAGAGCTCAATGCATTGAGCAAATGTTAGGGAAAAGCAGTGTTTTCTAGTTGCATGTAATTGAAAACACATATAGAGCCTTGTAAGAAACAAGAATCTTACTTAGATTTTGAGCACGAGGAACCAGCAATTTTGGTATAACAAAAGCAGTGTTTTGACATTGATGGTGAGTGAGAACAACTGCATAGCTGCCAAGGAAATGAGTATATTGCTTATTTAGAAAACTGAAGAAACCAGGGTTTTCGCATAGTATTAGGTAAAATCTGTGTTTTTACATTGATAATGAGTGAAAGAAAGTGCATATCAGCCAAACAAACAAGTATCTTACTTTATTTTCAAAGTTGAATTAACTGCTTCATTCTAGGCCTGGTAGGGGAAAACAGTGTTCTGAAGATGAATTTAAGTGAAAACACAGGCATAGCAGGATATAAAAGACAAATATTAATTAGTTGTGCAAAGTGAAGGAATCACTGCATTGTCTTAGCCTTAACAAAAATCTGTGTGATGACATATGAGTGAAAGCCACGCCATAGCAGGCAAACGAAGAAGAATCTTACTTATCTTTCAAACTTGAAGCATCTACTGTATTCACAGAGAGTTAGGTGAAACCAGTGTCTTGACGTTGTTTGTAAATGAATACACATGCAAATCAGCCAATGAAACTATTTTTTTTGTTTTATAAAGCAAAGAACTCCATGCATTCAGCCAACGTTAAGGAATAGCAATGTTTTCAAGATGATTGTAATTGAAAACACATGTATAGTAATGTAAGAAACAAGAATCTTACTTAGATTACCAAAGTGAGGGACCAGCTGCTTTTGCATAGTAAAACAGTGTTTTGACATTCATTGTAAGTGAAAACAAGTGCATAGTGACCAATGTAATGAGTATATTGCTTAGTTTTGAAAACTAAAGAAACCTGTGTGTTGACACAGTATTAGGTGAAAGCAAGCACATAGCAGCCAAACAAACAAGTATTTAATTCAGCTTTCAAAGTTGAATTAACTGATTCATTCACAGCCATTTATGGGAAACCAGGGTTTGAAGATGAATTTCAGTGAAAACACAGACATAGCAGCAAATAAAAGACAAAACTTATTTAGTTTTGTGAAGTGAAGAAACCACTGCATTGGTTTAGCCTTAGGAAAAACCTGGGTGTTGACATGTGATTGAATGCAAGGGCAAAGCAGCCAAAGAATCAAAATCTTACTTACCTTTCATTCTTGAAGTAACTACTGCATTCACAGAGAGTTAGGTAAAAAAATGTCTTGAAGTTGTTTGTAAATGAATACACTTGCAACTCAGCCAATGAAACAACTTTCTTTTTTGTTTTCTAAAGCAAAGAATTCAATGCATTCAGCCATCATAAGGGAAAAGCAGTGTTTTCAAGTTGATTGAAATTGAAAACACATGTATAGCATTGTCAGAAACAAGAATCTTCTTTAAATTTCCAAAGTGAGGAACTGTCAGCTTTGGCAAAGTAAAAGCAGTGTTTTGACATTCATTGTAAGTGAGAAGAAGTGAATACCTGCCAATGTAATGAATATATTGCTTTAATTTGAAAACTGAAGAAACCAGTGTTTTTGCACAGTATTAGGTAAAAGCAGTGTTTTCACATTGATAATGAGTGAAAACAAGCACAAAGCAGAGAAACAAACAAATATCTTACTTAACTTTCAAAGATGAATTAACTGCTGCATTCACAGCCTATTACGGGAAACCAGTGTTTTGAAACCAGGCATAACAGCAAATAAAAGACAAATATTATTTGGTTTTGTAAAGTGAAGCAACCACTGCATTAGCTTATTCTTAGTAAAAGCTCTGTGTGGGCAATGAGGGAAAGCAAGGGCATAGCACCCAAAAAACAAGAAACTTACTTACCTTTCAAACTAGAAGTAACTGCTGCATTCACAGAGAGTTAGGTTAAACCAGTTCCTTGAAGTTGTTTGTAAAGGAATGCACATGCAAATCAGCCAATGAAACAAGTTTCTTTTTTGGTTTTCTAAAGCAAGAACTCAATGCATTCAGCAACGTTAGGGAAAAGCAGTGTTTTCAAGTTGACTGTAATTAAAAACACATGCATCTCTTTGAAGGAAACAAGAATTTTACTTAGATTACCAAAGTGAGGAAGAGGCAGATTTGCATAATAAAAGCAGTGTTTTGACATTCATTGAAAGTGAGAAGAAGTGCATAGCTGCCAATATAATGAGTATATTCCTTAATTTTGAAGACTGAAGAAATCAGTGTTTTGTCATGATATTTGGTAAAAACACGGTTTTTACATAGATAATGGGTGAAAGCAAGTGCAACATAGCCAAACAAACAAGTATCTTACTTAGCTTTCAAAGTTGAATTAACTGATACTTTCACAGTCTGTTACGGGAAACAAATGTTTTAACGATGAATTTCAGTGAAAACACAGGCATAGCAGCAAATAAAATACAAATTTTATTTAGTATTGTAAAGTGAGAAAAAAACTGCATTGGCTTAACCTTAGGCAAAAGCTTTGTGTTGTCATGTGATTGAAAGCAAGGGCATAGCAGCAAAACAAACAAGAACTTTACTTACCTTTCAAACTTGAAGTAACTACTGCATTCAAAAAGAGTTAGGTGAAATCAGTGTCTTGAATTTGTTTGAAAATGAATGCACATGCAAATCAGCCAATGAAAAATCTTTCTTTTTTTGTTTTCGAAAAAAAACTCAATGTATTCAGCCAATGTTTGGGAAAAGCAGTGTTTCAAGCTGATTTTAATTAAAAACACATGCATAGCTTTGAAAGAAACAAGAATCATACTTAGATAACCAAAGTGAGGTAGCAGCACATTTGAATAGTAAAAGCAGTGTTTTAACATTCGTTGTAAATGAAAACGAGTGCATAGCTGACAATGAAAAGAGTATATTGCTAAGTTTTCAAAACTGAAGAAATCAGTGTTTTGGCATAGTATTACATAACAGCACTGTTTTTACATTCATAATGAGTGAAATCAAGCACATAGCAACCAAACAAACATGTTTCTACCTTAGCTTTCAAAGTTCAATTAAGTGCTGCATTCACAGCCTGTTATGGGGAATCACTGTTGTGAAGATAAATTTTAGTGAAAACACTGGCATAGCAGCAAATAAAAGACAAAATTTTTTTAGTTTTGTAAAGTGAAGAAACCACTGCATTGGCTTAGACTTAGGTAAAACTGTGTGTTGACATGAGAGTGAAAGCAAGGGCATAGCAGCCAAAAAACAATAATTTTACTTACCTTTCAAACTTGAAATAACTACTGCATTCACAGAGAGTTAGGTGAAACCAGAGTATTGAAGTTGATTGTAAATGAATACACATGCAAATCAGCCAATGAAATAAGTTTCTTCTTTGGTTTACTAAAACAGAGGATTCAATGCATTCAGCCAACGTTATGGAAAAGCAGTGTTTTCAAGTTGATTGTAATTGAAAACACATGTATAGCATTGGAAGAAAAAAGAATCTTACTTAAATATCAAAATTGAAGAACCGGCAGCTTTGGCATAGTAAAATCAGTGTTATGACATTCATTGTAATTGAGAACAGGAGCATAGCTCCCAATGTAATGAGCACATTGCTTACTTTTGAAAACTGAAAGAACTTGTGTTTTGGCATAGTATTAGATAAAAGCAGTGTTTTTATATTGATAATGAGTGAAAACAAGTGCAAAGGAGCCACCAAACAATTATGTTACTTAACTTTCCAAGTGGCATTATCGGCTGCATTCACAGCCTGTTAAGAGAATCCAGTGTTTTCAAGATGAATTTAAGTGAAAACACAGGCATAGCAGCAAATGAAAGACAAATCTTACTTAGTTTTGCAACGCAAAGAAACCACTGCATTGGCTTAGGCTTAGATAAAAGCTGTGTGTTGTCATATGAGTGAAAGCAAGGGCATACCAGCAAAACAATCAAGAATCTTACTTACCGTTCAAACATGAAGTAACTATTGCATTCACAGACCCTTAGGTGAAACCAGTGACTTGAAGTTTTAGTAAATGAATACACATGCAATTCAGCCAATGTAATATATTTCTTCTTTCGTTTTCAAAAGCAAAGAACTCAATGCATTCAGCCAACGTTAGGGAACTGCATTGTTTTAAAGTTGATTCTAATTGAAAATACATGTAAAGCAATGTAAGAAGCATGGATCTTTCTTAGAATTCCAAAGTGTGGAACCAGCAGCTTTGGCATAGTAAAAGCAGAGTTTTGCCATTCTTTGAAAGTAAAAACAAGTGCACAGCAGTCAATTTAATGAGTATATTACTTGGTTTTGGAAACTGAAGAACCCAATGTTTTGGCATCGTATTACGTAAAAGCAGTGTTTTTACATGGATTGTGAGTGAAAGCAAGCGCATAGAAGCCAACGAAACAAGTATCTTACTTAACTTTCAAAGTTGATTTAACTGCTGCACTCACAGCCTGTTATGCAAAACCACGGTTTTGAACATGAATTTAAGTGAAAACACAGGCATATCAGCAAATAAAAGACAAATCTTATTTAGTTTTGTAAAGTGAATAAACCGCTCCATTGGCTAAGCCTTAGGTAAAAGCTCTCTGTTGACATGTGAGTGAAAGCAAGGGCATCGCAACCAAACATACAAGAATCTTACTTACCTTTCAAACATGAAGTAACTACTGCATTCACAGGGAGTTAGGTGAAACCAGTGTCTTGGAATTGTTTGTAAATGAATACACATGCAATTCTTCCAATGAAACAAGTGTCTTTTATGGATTTCTAAAGCAAAGAACTCAATGCATTCAGCCAATGTTAGGGAAAAGCAGTATTTTCAAGTTTATTGTAATTGAAAACACATGTATAACATTGTAAGAAACAGGAATCTTACTTAGATTTCAAAAACGAGGAATCAGCAGCTTTGGCATAGTAAAAGCAGTGTTTTGACATTCATTGTAAGTGAGAATAAGTGAATAGCTGCAAAAGTAAGGAGTATGTTGCTTAATTCAGAAAACTGAAGAAACCAGTGTTTTGTCATAGTATTAGGTAAAATCACTGTTTTACATTGATAGTGAAAGCCAGCATATAGAAACCAAACAAACAAGTATCTTACTTAACTTTCAAAGTTGATTTAACTGCTGCACTCACAGCCTGTTCGGGAAAATCAGTGTTTTGAAGATGATTTTAAGTGAAAACACAGGCAAAGGAGCAAATAAAAGTCAAATCTTATTTAGTTGTGCAAAGTGAAGACATCTCTGCATTGGCTTAGACTTAGGTAAAAGCTGTGTCTTGACATGTGAGTGAAAGTAAAGGCATAGCAGCCAAACAAACAAGAATCTTACTTATCCTTCAAACTTGAAGTAACTACTGCATTCACAGGGAGATATGTGAAACCAGTGTCTTGAAGTTGTTGGTAAATGAATATACATGCAATTCAGCCAACGAAACAAGTCTCTTTTTTGGTTTTCTAAAGCAAAGAAGTCATTGCATTCAGCCAATGTTAAGGAAAAGCAGTGTTTTCAAGTTCATTGTAATTGAAAACAAATGTACAATATTGTAAGAAACAATAGTCTTATTTAGATTTCCAAAGTTAGGAACCGGCAGCTTTCGCATAGAAAAAGCACTGTTTTGATATTCATTGTAAGTGAAAACAAGTGCATAGCTGAGAATACAATGACTATATTGCTAATTTTTGAAAACTGAAGAAACCAGTGTTTTGTCATACATTAGGCAAAAGCAGTGATTTTTACATTGATATTGAGTTAAAGCCAGCACATAGAAGCCAAACAAACAAGTATCTTATATAACTTTCAAAGTTGATTTAAGTGATGCACTCACAGCCTGTTATGGGAAACCATTGTTTTGAAGATGAACTCAAGTGAAAACACAGGCATAGTAGGAAATAAAAGACAAATCTTATTAAGTTTTGTAAAGTGAAGAAACCACTGCATTGGCTTAGCCTTAGGTAAAAGCTCTGTGTTGACATGTGAGTGAAAGCAAGGGCAAAGCAAGCAAACAAACAAGAATCTTACTTACTTTCAAACTTGAAGTAACTACTGTATTCACAAAGAGATAGGAAAAGCCAATGTCTTGAAGTTGTATGTAAATGAATACACATGCAACTCAGTCAATGAAACAAGTTTGTTTTTTGGTTTCTAAAGCAAAGAACTCAATGCATTCAGCCAACTTTAGGGAAAACACTGTTTTCACGTTGATTGTATTTGAAAACACATGTATAGCATTGTAAGAAACAAGAATCTTACTTTGATTTAGAAAGTGAGGAACGGGCAGCTTGGCATAGTAAAAGCCTTGTTTTGACTTTCATTGTAAGTGAAAACAAGTGCATAGCTGCCAATGTAATGAGTATATTGCTTAGTTTTGAAAACTGAAGAAACCAGTGTTTTCTCATAGTATTAGGGAAAAGCAGTGTTTTTACATTGATAGTGAGTGAAAGAAAGTGCATAGAAGCCAAACAAGCAAGTAACTTACTTAACTTTCAAAGCTGAATTAACTGCTGCATTCACAGCATTTTAGGGGAAAACAGTGTTTTGAAGATGAATTTTAGTGAAAATACAGGCATATCAGGAAATATTATACAAATCTTATTTAGTTTTGTAAAGTGAAAAAACCACTGCATTGGTGTAGCCTTAAGTAAAACCTGGGTGTTGACATGTGAGTTAAAGCAAGGGTACAGCAGCCAAACAAACAAGAATCTTACCTACCTTTCAAACTTGAAGTATCTACTGCATTCACAGAGAGTTAGGTAAAACCAGTGTGTTCAAATTGTTTGCAAATGAATACACATTCAAATCAGCTAATGAAATAAGTTTCTTTTTTGTTTTTCTAAAGTAAAGAACTCAATGAATTCAGCCAACCTTAGGGAAAAGCAGTGTTTTCAAGATGATTTTAATTGAAAACATATTTATAGCATTTAAAAAAACCAGAATGTTACTTAGATTTAGAAATGGAGGATCCGGCAGCTTTGGCAAAGCAAAAGCATTGTTTTGACAGTCAGTGTAAGCGAGTACAAGTGTATAACTACCAAAGTAAGGAGTATATTGCTTAGTTTTGAAAACTGAAAAAACAGTGTATTGGCATAGTATTATGTAAAAGCACTGTTTTTACATTGATAGTGAGTGAATGCCAGCACATAGAAGCCATACAAACAAGTTTCTTATTTATCTTTTGAGGTTGAATTAATTGCTGCATTCACAGCCTGTTACAGGAAACCAGTGTTTTAAAGGCGAATTCCAGTGAAAACACAGTCATAGCAGCAAATAAAATAAAGTCTAATTTAGCTTTGTAAAGTGAAGGAACCACTGCATTGGCTTTGTCTTAGGCAAAACCTGTGTGTTGACATGTGCAAGAAAACAAGGATATAGCAGCCAAAAAAACAAGGATCTTACTTAGTTTCAAACTTGAAGTATCTACTGCATTCACAGAGAGTTAGGTGAAACCAGTGACTTGAAGTAGTTTGTAAGTGAAATCACATGCAAATCAGCCACAGACACAAGTTTCTTTTCCGTTTTTATAAAGCAAAAAACTCAATGAATTCAGCCAAAGTTAGGGAAAAGCACTGTTTTAAAATTGAATGTAATTGAAAACACATGTATAGCATTGTAAGAAACAAGAATCTTACTTAGATTTCGAAAGTGAGCAACTGGCAGATTTGCCATAGTAAAAGAAGTGTTTGAAAATTCATTGTAACTGAAATAAGTTCATAACTGCCAATGTAATGAGTATATTGTTAGTTTTGAAAACTGAATAAACCAGTGTTTTGGCATAGTATTAGGTAAAAGCAGAGTTTTTACATTGATAATGACTGAAAGCAAGCGCAGAGCAGCCAAACATACAAGTATCCTTCTTAACTTTTAAAGTTGAATTTACTGGTGCATTCGCAGTCAGTTACGGGAAACCAGTGTTTTGAAAATGAATTTAAGTGAAATCACAGGCAGAGCAGCAAATAAAAGACAAATATTATTTGTTTTGTAAAGTGAAGAAACCACTGCATTTGCTTAGCCTTAGGCAAAATCTGTGTGTTGACATGTGTGAGAAAGCAAGGGCATAGCAGCCAAACAAACAAGAATCAAACTTATCTTTCAAACTTGAAAGAACTACTGCATTGCCAGATAGTTAGGTGAAACCAGGATCTTGATGTTGTTTGTATATTAATACACATGCAAATCAGCCAATGAGACAAGTTTATTTTTGGTTTTCTAGGGCAAAGAACTCAATGAATTCAGCCATCATTAGGGAAAAGCAGTGTTTTCAAGTTAATTGTAAATGAAAACACATGTATAGAATCATAATAAACAAGAATCTTACTTAGATTTCCAAAATGAGGAACCGGCAGTTTGGTATAGTAAAAGCAGTGTTTTCCCATTCATTTTAATTAAAACAAGTGCATAACTGCCAATTTAATGAGTATATTGCTTAGTTTGGAAAACAGAAGAAACTAGTGTTTTTTCATAATATTAGGTAAAAGTAGAGTTTTTATATTGATAATGAGTGAAAGCAAGTGCATAGCAGGCAAACAAACATGTATATGACTTAAATTTCAAACTTGAATTAACTCCTGCATTCAAAGCCTGTTACTGCAAACCAGTGTTTTAAAGACGAATTTAAGTGAAATCACATGCAGAGCAGCAAATAAAAGAAAATCTTATTTGTTTTGTAATGTGAAGCAACCATTTCATTGGCTTAGCCTTAGGTAAATGCTGTGTGTTGACATGTGAGAGAAAGCAAGGGCATAGCAGCCAAACAAACAAGAATCTTACTGATCTTTCAAACTTGAAGTAACTACTGCATTCCCATAGAGTTAGGTGAAAACAGTGTCTTGAAGTTGTTTGTAAATGAATACATCTGCAAGGCAGCCAATGAAACAAGTTTCTTTTCTGGTTTTCTAACGCAAAGAACTCAATGCATTCAGGTAATGTTAGGGAAAAGCTGTATTTTCAAGTTGATTGTATTTGAAAGCACATGGTTAGCAGTGTAAGAAAAAAGAATTTTAGTTTGGTTCAAAAGTGCGGAACCAGGAGCTTTTACAGAGTAAAAATAGTGAAGACGAATTGAAGTGAAAACAAAGGCATAGCAGCAAATGAAAAGAAAACTTACTTAGTTTTTCAAACTGAAGAAACCACTGCATTGGCTAAGCCTTCGGGGAAAGCTCGGTGTTTTCATGTGAAGGAAAGCAAGGGCATAGCAGTCAAACAAACAAGAATAGTACTTACCTCTCAAGCTTGATGTGTGACTTGCATTCACAGAAAATTTGTTACCCCAATGTCTTGAAGTTGTTTGTTAATAAATACACATGCATATCACCTAAAGAAACAAGTTTCTTTTTTTGGTTTTCTAAAGGAAAGAACCCAATGTATTCAGCCAACGTTATGTAAAAGCAGTGTTTTCAAGTTGATTGTAATTGAAAACACATGTATAGCATTGTAAGAAACAAGAACCTTACATAGATTTCCAAAGTGAGGAACCAGCAGCTTTGGCATAGTAAAAGCAGTGTTTTGACATTCTTTGTAAGTGAAAACAAGTGCAAAGCTGCTAATGTAATGGGTATATTGCTTAGTTTTGAATCCAGAAGAAATGAGTGTTTTGGCATAGTATTAGGTAGAAGCACTGTTTTTACATTTATAATGAGTGAAAGCAAGCGCATAGCAGCCAAACAAGTATCTTACTTAAATTTCAAAGTTTAATTAACTGCTGCATTCACAGCCTGACATGGGAAACCAGTGTTTTGAAGATGAATTTAAGTGAAAACACCGGCTTAGTAACAAATAAAATACTAATCTTATTTAGTTTTGTAAAGTGAAGAAACCACTGCATTGGCTTAGCCTTAGGTCAAAGCTTTTTGTTGACATGTGAGTGAAAGCAAGGGCATAGCAGCCAAACAAACAAGAATCTTACTTACTTTCAAACTTGAAATAACTACTGCATTCACAGAGAGTTATTAGTAACTAGGGTATTCAAGTTGTTTGTAATTGAATGCACATGCAATCAGCCAATGTAACAAGTTACTTTTTTGGATTTCTAAAGCAAAAAAATCAATGCATTCAGCCATCATTAGGGAAAAGCTGTGTTTTGAAGTTGATTATAATTGGAAGCACATGTATAGCCTTTTAAAAAACACGAATCTTAATTAAATTTCAAAAGTGAAGAATCGGCAGCTTTGGCATCCTAAACGCATTGTTTTGACATTCATTGTAAGTGAGAGCCAGTGCATAGCTGCCAATGTAATGAGTATATTACTTTGTTTTGAAAACTAAAAAACCAGTATTTTGGATTAGTATTAGTAAAAGCACTGGTTTTACATTGATAATGAGTGAAAGCAAGGGCATAGCAGCCAAAAAAAGAAGTATCTTACTTAACTTTCAAAGTTGAATTAAATCCTGCATTCACAGCCTATTTTGGGAAACCAGTGTTTTGAAGATGAATTTCAGAGAAAACACAGGCATAGCAGGAAATAAAATACAAAACTTATTTAGTTTTGCAAAGTGAAGAAACTACTGCATAGATTTAGCCTCAGGTAAAAGCTGTGTTTTGACATGTGAGTGATAGCAAGTGCATAGCACCCAAACAAACAAGAATCTTACTAATCTTTCAAACTTTAAGTAACTCCTGGATTCACAGAGGGTTATGTGAAATGAGTGTCTTGAAGTTGT
This sequence comes from Cabassous unicinctus, assembly GCA_029593785.1. Taxonomy (NCBI): domain Eukaryota; kingdom Metazoa; phylum Chordata; class Mammalia; order Cingulata; family Chlamyphoridae; genus Cabassous; species Cabassous unicinctus. The sequence continues at coordinate 47,206 of JAQZBX010000276.1, forward strand.
TTGTAAATGAGTAAACATGAAAATCAGTCCATGAAACAAGTTTCTTTTTTGGTTTTCTATAGCAAAGAACTCAATGTATTCAGCCAACACTAGGGAAAAGCAGTGTTTTCAAGTTGATTGTAATTGAAAACACATGTATAGCATTGAAAGAAAAAAGAATCTTACTTAGGTTTCCAAAGTGAAGAACAGGCACATTTGACCTTGTAGATGCAGTGTTTTGACATTCGTTGTAAGGGAAAACAAGTGCATAGCTCCCAAAGTAATGACTATATTGCCAAGTTTTAAAATCTGAAGAAATCAGTGTTTTGATATAGTATTATTCAAAAGCAGTGTTTTTATATTGATAATGAGCAAACGCAAGCGCATAGTAACCAACCAAACAAGTATCTTATGAAACTTTCAAAGTTGAATTAACTGCTGCATTCACATCCTGTTACAAGAAATCAGGGTTTTGAAGATGAATTTCAGTGAAAACACAGGCATAGCAGCAAATAAAAGACAAAATTTATTTAGTTTTTTAAAGTGAAGAAAACACTGCAGTGGCTTAGCCTTAGGTAAAAGATGTGTGTTGGCATGTGAGTGATAGCAAGGACATAACAGCCAAAAAACAAGAATCTTATGTACCATTCAAACTTAAAGTAACACCTGCATTCACATAGAGTTAGGTGAAACCAGTATCTTGAAGTTGTTTGGAAATCAATACACATGCAAGTCAGCCAATTAAACAAGTTTCTTTTTTGTTTTTCTAAAGCAAATAACTCAATGCATTCAGCCAACATTAGGGAAAAACAGTGTTTTCAAGTTGATTTTTATTGAATACACAGGAATAGCATTATAAGAAACAAGAACCTTACTTAGGTTTCAAAAGTTAGGAACCAGCAGCTGTGGCATTATAAAAGAAGTGTTTTGTCATTAGTTGTAAGTGAAAACATGTGCATGGATCCCAACATAATGAGCATACTGCTAAGTTTTGAAAACTGCAGAAACCAGTGTTTTCAAAGAGTATTATGTAAAAGCAGTGTTTTTACATTGATAATGAGTGAAAGCAAGATCATAGCAGCCAAACAAGTATCTTACAAAACATAGAAAGTTGAATTAACTGCTGCATTCACAGCCTGTTACAGAAACCAAGGTTTTGAAGAAGTATTTAAGTGAAAACACAACCATAGCAGTAAATAATGTCAAACTTATTTAGTTTTGTAAAGTGAAGAAACCAGTGCAATTGCTTAGCCTTAGGTAAAAGCTGTGTGTTGAAATGTGAGTGAAAGCAAGGGCATAGCAGCCAAAGAAACAAGAATCTTACTTACTTTTCAAACCTGAAGTAACTACTGCATTCAGAGAGAATTAGGTAAAACCACTGTCTTGAAGTTGTTTGTTAATGAATACACAAGCAAATAAGCCAATGAAACAAGTTTCTTTTCTGTTTTTCTAAAGCAAAGAACTCAATGCATTCAGCCAACGTTAGGGAAAAGCAGTGTTTTCCAGTTGATTGTAATTGGAACACATGTATAGCTTTCTAATAAACAGTAATCTCACTTAAGTTTCCAAAGTGAGGAGCCGGCAGCTTTGGCACAGTAAAAGCAGTGTTTTGACTTTCATTGTAAGTGAGAAGTAGTGCAAAGCTGCCAATGTAATGAGTCTATATCTTAGTTTTTAAAACGGAAGAAACCAGTGTTTTGGCATAGTATTAGGAAAAAGGAGTGTTTTTATATTGATGAGTGAAAGCAAGTGCAAAGCAGCAAAATAAACAAGTTTCTTACTTACCTTTCAAAGTTGAATTAACTGGTGCATTCTCAGCCTGTTTGGGGAAAACAGTGTTTTGAAAATGAATTTAAGTGAAAACTCAGGCATTGCAGCAAATGAAAGACAAAACTTATTTAGTTTGTAAAGTGATGAAGCCACTCTATCGCCTTAGCCTTAGGCAAAACTGTGTTTTGACATGTGAGTGAAAGCAAGGGAATAGCAGCCAAACAAACTAGAAACTTACTTATCTTTGAAACTTGAAGTAACAGCTGCATTCACAGAGAGATATGTGAAACCAATGCCTTCAAGTGGTTTGTCTTAGAAAACACATGCAAATCTCCGAATGAAACAAGATTCTTTTTTGGTTTTCTAAAGCAAAGACCTCAATGCATTCAGCCAAATTTTTAAAAAGCAGTGTTTTCAAGTTGATTGTAATTGAAAACACATGCATAGCAATATAAGAAACAAGAATCTTACTTAGATTTCGAAAGTGAGCAACCGGCAGCTTTGTCATAGTAAAAGCAGTGTTTTGACATTCATTGTAAGGGAAAACAAGTGCAAAGCTGCCAATATAATGAATATATTGCTTAGTTTTGAAAATGTAAGAAACCAGTGTTTTGGCACAGTATTAGGTAAAAGCAGTGTTTTTATATTGATGAGTGAAAGCAAGTGCACAGAAGCCAAATAAACATGTTTCTTACTTAACTTTCAAAGTTGAATTAACTTCTGCATTCGCAGGCTGTTATGGGAAACCAGTGTTTTGAAAATGAATTTAAGTGAAAAGTCATTCATTGCAGCAAATGAAAGATAAATCTTATTTAACTTTGTAATGTGAAGAAACCACTGCATTGAATCAGACTCAGGTAAAAGTTTTGTGTAAACATGTGAATGAAAGCAAGGGCATAGCAGCCAAACAAAGTAGAATCTTCCTTTCATTTCAAACTTGAAGTAACTACTGCATTCACCGAGAGTTAGGTGAAACCAGTGCAAAGAAGTTATTTGTAAATGAATACACTTGCAAATCAGCCAATGAAACAAGTTTCTGTTTTGGTTTTCTAAAGCAAAGAACTCAATAGATTCAGCCAACGTTATCGACAAGCAGTGTTTTCAAGTTGAATGTAATTGAAAACCAATGAATAGTGTTGTAAGAAACAAGAATTGGATTTAGATTTTGAAAGCAAGCAACTGGCAGGTTTGGCATAGTAAAAGCAGTGTTGTTACATTCATTGTAAGTGAAAACAAGTGCATAGCTGCCAATGTAATGAGTATATTGCTTAGATTTGAAAACTGAAGAAACTAGTGTTTTGGCATAGTATTAGGAAAAACCAGTGTTTTTAACTGATGAGTGAAAGCAAGCGCATAGTAGCCAAACAAACACGTATCTTATTTAACTTTCAAAGTTGTATTACCTGCTGCATTCACAGCCTGTTATGGGAAACCAGTGATTTGAAGATTAATTTTAGTGAAAACACAGGTATAGCTGCAATTATAATACAAACCTTATTAAGTTTTATAAAACGAAGAAACCAATGCATTGGCTTAGCCTTAGATAAAAGCTTTGTGTTGACATGTGATTGAAAGCAGGGGCATAGCAGCCAAACAAACAAAAATATTACTTACATTTCCAACTTGAAGTATCTACTGCATTCAGAGAAAGATAGATGAAACCAGTGTCTTGGAGTTGTTTGTAAATAAATACACCTGAAATTCGGCCAATGAATCAAGTTTGTTTTTTGGTTTTCTAAAGAAAAGAACTCAATTCATTCAGCCAACGTTAAGGAAAAGCAGTGTTTCCAAGTTCATTGTAATTGAAAACAGTTGTATAGCATTGTAAGAAACAAGAAACTTATTTAGATTTCAAAAGTGAAGTACAGGCAGATTTGGCATAGTAAAAGCAGTGTTGCAACATTATTTGTAAGTGAAAACAAGTGCAAAGCGGCCAATGAAATGAGTATATTGCTTAGGTTTGAAAACTGAGGAAACCAGTGTTTTGGCATAGCATTAGGTAAAAGCAGTGTTTTTACATTGATAATGAGTGAAAACAAGTGCAAAGCAGCCAAACAAACAAGTATCTTACTTAACTTTCAAAGTTGAATTAACTCCCGCATTCAGAGACTGTTATGGGAATCCATATTTTGAAGATGAATTCAAGTGCAATCACAGGTATAGCAGCCAATAAAAGACAATTCTAATTTAGTTTTGTAAAGTTAGGAAACCACTGCATTCGCTTAGCCTTATTTAAAAGCTGTGTGTTGACATTTGGGTGAAAGCAAGAGCTTAGCAGCCAATAACACAAGAATCTTACTTACCTTTAAAATTTGAAGTATCTACTTCATTCACAGAGAGATAGTTGAAACCAGTGTCTTGGAGTAGTTTGTAAATGAATTTACATGAATATCAGCCAAGGAAACAAGATTTTTTTGGATTTCTAAAGCAAACAACTCAATGAATTCAGCCAACGTTAAGGAAAAGCAGTGTTTTCAAGCTGATTGTAATTGAAAACATATGAATAGCACTGTAAGAACCAAGAATCTTACTTAGATTTTGAAAGTGAGGTACCGGTAACTTGGCATTATAAAAGCAGTGTTTTGAAATTCATTGGAAGTGAAAACAAGTGCATATCTCCAATATAATGAGTATATTGCTTCATTTTGAAAACTGAAGAACCAGTGTTTTGGCATAGTGTTAGGTTAAAGCAGTGTTTTTACATTGATGAGTGAAAGCAAGCACATGGTAGCAAAACAAACAAGTACCTTACTTAACTTTGAAAGTTCAGTTAACTGCTCCATTCACAGTCTGTTATGCTAAACCAGTGTTTTGAAAATGAATTTAATTGAAAACACTAGCATAGCAGCAAATAAAAGACAAATCTTATTTAGTTGTGTAAAGTGAAGCAACCACTGCATTGGATTAGTGTTAGGTAAAAGTTGTGTGTGGACATGAGTGTGAAAGTAAGGGCATAGCAGCAAAACAAACAATAATATTACTTTCCTTTGAAACTAGAAGTAACTACTGCCTTCACAGACAGATAGGTGAATCCAGTGTGTTGCATTGTTTAGTAAATGAATACAAATGCAAATCACCCACTGAAACAAGATTCTTTTTAGGTTTTCTAAAGCAAAGAACTCAATACGTTCCGCCAACTTTAAGGAAAAGCTGTGTTTTCAAGTTGATTGTAATTGAAAACACATGTATAGCATTGTAAGAAAAAAGAATCTTACTTAGGTTTTGAAAGTTAGGATCCGGCAGATTTGGCATAGTAAAAGCTGTGTTTTGACATTCATTGTAAGTGAAAACAAGTGCAAAGCTGCCAATGTAATGAGTATACTGTTTAGTTTTGAAAACTGAAGAATCTAGTGTTTTGGCATAGTATTAGGTAAAAGGCAGTGTTTTTACATTGAAAATGACTGAAAGAAAGCGTATAGCAGCCAAACAAAAAAGTATCTTACTTAACTTTCAACGTTGAATTAACTCCTGCATTCACAGCCTGTTAGGAGAAACCAGTGTTTTGAAGATGAATTTTGGTGAGACAGGCATAGTGGCAAATAAAAGACAAATCTTATTTAGTTTTGTAAAATGCAGAAACACTGCATTGGCTTAGCATTAGGCAAAAATGTGTCTTGACATGTGAGTAAAAGCAAGGGCATAGCAGCCAAACAAATGAGAATCTTACATACCTTTCAAACTTGAAGTAACTAGTGCATTCACAGAGAGATAGGGGAAACGAGTGTCTTGAAGTTGTTTGTTAATGAATACACATGCAAATCAGGAATGAAACAAGTTTCTTTTTTAGTTTACTAGAGCAAAGCCCTCAATGCATTCAGCCAATATTATGGAAAAGAAAAGTTTACAAGTTGCTTGTAATTGAAAACACATATATAGCATTGTAAGAAACGAGAATTTACTTATATTTTGAAAGTGAGAAACAGTCAGATATGGCATAGTAAAAGAAGATTTGTCACATTTATTGTAAGTGAGAACAAGTGCAAGGCTGCCAATGAAATGAGTATATTGCTTAGTTTTGAAAACTGAAGAAACGTGTTTTTTAGCATTGTATTAAGTAAAAGAAGGGTTTTTACATTGATAATGAGTGAAAGCAAGTGCATAGCAGCCAAACATCAAGTAACTTACTTTACTTTCAAAGTTGAATTAACTCCTGTATTCACCAGCTGTCATTGGAAACCAGGATTTTGAAGATGAATTTAAGTGAAAACACTGGTATAGCAGCAAATAAAAGACAAAACTTATTTTGTTTTGTAAAGTGAATAGACCACTGCATTGGCTTAGCCTTAGGTAAAACTGTGTGTAGACATGTGAGGGAAAGAAAGGGCTTAGCAGCCAAACAAACAAGAATCTTACTTACTTTCAAGCTTGAAGTAATTACTGCATTCACAGAGAGTTATTTGAAACCAGGGTCTTGAAGTTGTTTGTAAATGAATACACATGCAAATCAGCCAATGTAACAAGTTATGTTTTGATTTTCTAAAGCAAAAAACTCAATTCATTCAGCCAACGTTAGGGACAAGATGTGTTTTGAAGTTGATTGCAATTGAAAACACATGTATAGCCTTTTAAGAGACAAGAATCTTCCTTAAATTGCAAAAGTGAAAAACAGGCAGCTTTGGCATACTAAAAGCAGTGTTTTGACATTCATTGTAATTGAGAACCAGTGCATAGCTGCCAATGAAATGAGTATATTACTTAGTTTTGAAAACTAAAAGAACAGTGTTTTGAATTAGTATTAGCAAAAGCACTGTTTTTACGTTGATAAAGTGAAAACAAGGGCATAGCAGCCAAAAAAATAAGTATCTTACATAACTTTCAATGTTGAATAAAATGCTGCATTCACAGACTGTTATGTGAAACCAATGTTCTGAAGAAGAATTTCAGAGAAAACACAGGCATAGCAGGAAATGAAAGACAAAATTTATTTAGCTTTGTAAAGTGAAGAAACTACTGCATAGCTTTAGCCTCAGGTAAAATCTGTGTATTGACATGTGAGTGAAAGCAAGGGCATAGCAGCCAAACAAACAAGAATCTTACTTACCTTTCAAACTTTAAGTAACTCCTTCATTCACAGAGAGTTAGGTAAACCAGTGTCTTGAAGATGTTTGTAAATTAATACACATGCAATTCAGACAATGAAACAAGTTTCTTTTTGTTTTCTAAAGCAAAGAACTCAATGCATTCAGCCAACGTTAGGGAAAAGCAGTGTTTTCAAGTTGATGGCAATTGAAAACACATGTATAGCATTTTAAGAAACAAGAATCTTACTTAGACTTCGAAAGGGAGGATCCGGCTAGTTTGGCATAGTAAAAGCAATGTTTTGAGAGTCATCATAAATGAGAAAAACTGCATAACTGCCAAGGTAGTGAGTATATTTCTTAGTTTTGAAAACAGAAGAAACCAGTGTTTTGGCATAGTATTAGGTAAAAGCACTGTTTTTACATTTATAATTAGTGAAAGCAAGCGCATAGCAGCCAAACAAGCAAGTATCTTACTGAACTTTCAAAGTTGAATTAACTGCTGCATTCACATTCTGTTACAGGAAATCAGGGTTTTGAAGATGAATTTAAGTGAAAACACAGGCATAGCAGCAAATAAAAGACAAAATTTATTTAGTTTTCTAAAGTGTAGAAACAACTGCTTTGGCTTAGCCTTAGGTAAAAGCTGTTTGATGACATGTCAGTGAAAGCAAGGGCATAGCAGCCAAAGAAACAAAAATCTTACTGACCTTTCACACTTGAAGTTACTACTGCATTCACAGAGTTAGGTGAAACCAGGGTCTCGAAGTTGTTTTTAAATGAATACACCTGCAAATCAGCCAATGAAACAAGTTTCTTTTTTGGTTTCCTAAAGCAAAGAATTCAATGCATTCAGCCAAAGTTAGGGAAAACAGTGTTTTCAAGTTGATCATCATTGAAAACCCATGTATAGCATTGTAAGAATAATGAATCTAATTAGGTTTCACAAGTGAAAACAGGCAGCTTTGGCCTTGTAGACGCTGTGTTTTCACATTCGTTGTAAGGGAAAACAAGTACATAGCTCCCAACGTATTGACTATATTGCCTAGTTTTGAAAACTGAAGAAACCAGTGTTTTCATACAGTATTACATAAAAGCAGTGTTTTTACATTGATAATGAGCGAAAGCAAGAGCATAGCAACCAAACAAACAAGTATATTACTAAACAGTCAAAGTTGAATTTACTGCTGCATTCACATCCTGTTACAAGAAATTAGGTTTCTGAAGATGAATTTCAGTGAAAACAGAGGCATACCAGCAAATACAAGACAAAATTCATTTAGTTTTGTAAAGTGAAGAAACCACTGCAATGTCTTAGCCTTAGGTAAAAGCTGTGTTTTGACATGTGCATGAAAGCAAGGGCATAGCAGCCAAGCAAACAGGAATCTTACTTACCATTCTAATTTGAAGTAACTACTGGATTCACAGAGAGTTAGGTGAAACCATTGTCTTGAAGTTGTTTGGAAATGAATACACATGCAAATCACCCAAAAAAACAAGTTTCTTTTTTGGTTTTCTAAAGAAAAGAACTCAATTCATTCAGCCAACATTAGGGAAAAGCAGTGTTTTCAAGTTGAGTGTTATTGAAAACACAGGAATAGCATTGTAAGATACAAGAACCTTACTTAGGTTTCAAAAGTGAGGAACCAGCAGCTTTGGCATTGTAAAAGCAGTATTTTCTCATTTGTTGTAATGAAAACAAGTAAATGGAACCCAACATAATGAGTATATTGCTAAGTTTTGAAAACTGAAAAAACCAGTGTTTTTGAATAGTATTACATAAAAGCAGTGTTTTTACATTGATAATGAGTGAAAGCAAGACCATAGCATCCAAACAATCAAATATCTTAGTAAACTTACAAAGTTGAATTAACTGCTGCATTCACAGCCTGTTACAGAAACCAGGGTTTTGAAGATGAATTTAAGTGAAAACACAGGCATAGCAGTAAATAAACACAAAATTATTTAGTTTTGTAAAGTGAAGAAATCACTGCAATCTCTTAGTCTTAGGTAAAAGCTGTGTGTTGACATGTGAGTGAAAGCAAGGGCATAGCAACCAAAGAAACAAGAATGTTAATTTTTTTCAAACTTGAAGTAACTACTGCATTCAGAGAGAGTTTGGTGAAACCACTGTCTTGAAGTTGTTTGTTAATGAATACACATGCCAATCAGCCAATGAAACAAGTTTTTTTTTTTGTTTTTCTAAAGCAAAGTACTCAAAGCATTCAGCCAACGTTAGGGAAATGCAGTGTTTTCCAGTTGATTTTAATTGGAACACATGTATAGCTTTGTAAGAAACAAGAATCACACTTAGGTTATCAAAGTGTGGAAACGGCAGCTTTGGCATAGTAAAAGCAGTGTTTTGATTTTCATTGTAAGTGAGAAGTAGTGCATAGCTGCCAATGTAATGAGTATATTGCTTAGTTTTGAAATTGAAGAAACCAGTGTTTTGCCACAGTATTAGATAAATGCAGTGTTTTCACCTTGATGATGAGTGAAAGCAAGCACATAGCAGCCAAACAAACAAGCATCTTACTTAACTTTCAAAAGTGAATTAACAGCTGCAATCTTAGCCTGTTACAGGAAACCAGTGTTTTGAAGATGAATTTAAGTGAAATCACAGGCATAGCAGGAAATAAAATACAAATATTATTCAGTTTATTTAAGTGAAGAAACCACTGCATTGGCTTAGCCTTAGGCAAAACCTGTGTGTAGACATGTGAATGAAAGCAAGGGCATAGCAGCCAATCAAAAAAGAATCCTACTTACCTTTCAAACTTGAAGTAAAACTTCTTTCACAGAGAGTTAGGTGAAACCAGTGTCCGGAAGTTGCTTGTGAATGAATACAAATGTAAATCAGCCAATGAAAAAAGGTTCCTTTTTAGATTTCTTAAACAAAAAACTCAATGCATTCAGCCAACTTTAGGGAAAAGCAGTGTTTTCAAGTTGATTGTAATTGAAAACACATTTATAGCATTGCAAGAAACATGAAACTTCCTTAGATTTCCAAAGTGAGGAACCGGAAGCTTTCTCATAGTAAAAGCAGTGTTTTGTCATTCATTGTAAGTGAGAAGAAGTGCATAGCTGCAAATGTAATGAGTACATTGCCTAATTTTGAAAACTGTAGAAACCAGTGTTTTTGGCATATTATTAGGTTTAAGAAGTGTGTTTACATTGATGAGTGAAAGGAAGTGCATAGCAGCCAAAAAACAAATATCTTACTTAACTTTCAAAGTTGAATTAACTGCTGCATTACAGCCTGTTACATGAAACCAGTGATTTGAAAATGAATTTATGTGAAAATACAGGCATAGTAGCAAATAAAAAACAAAACTTTTTTAATTTTGTAAAATGAAGGAACCGCTGCATTGGGTTGGCCATAGGTTATAGCTGCTGATGACATGTGAGAGAAAGCAAGGTCATAGCAGCCAAACAAACAAGAATCTTAGTTACCTTTCAAACTTGAAGTATCTACTGCATTCACAGAGAGATATGTGAAACCAGTGTCCTGGAATTGTTTGTAAATGAATTCACATGAAAATCAGTCAATGAAACAAGTTTCTTTTTTGGTTTTCTAAAGTAAAGAACTAAATGCATTCAGCCAACGTTAGGGAAAAGCAGTGTTTTCAAGTTGATTGGAATTGAAAACACATGTATAGCATTGGAAGAATCACGAATCTTATGTAGGTTTTGAAAGTGAGGAACCGGCAACTTTGGCATAGTAAAAGCATTGTTTTGACATTCATTGTAAGTGAAAACAAGTGCAAAGCTGCCAATGTAATGAGTATATTGCTCAGTTTGAAAACTGAGGAAACCTGTGTTTTGGCAAAGCATAAGGTAAAAGCAGTGTTTTTACGTTGATAATGAGTGAGAACAAGTGCATAGCAGCCAAACAAACAAGTATCTTTCTTAACTTTCAAAGTTGAATTAACTCCTGCATTCAGAGACTGTTATGGGGACCCATATTTTGAAGATGAATTCAAGTGAAAGCATAGGTATAGGAGTAAATAAAAGACAAATCTTATTTAGTTTTGTAAAGTGAAGAGACCACTGCCTTGGCTTAACCTTAGGAAAAGGCTGTGTTTTGACATGTGAGTGAAAGCAAGTGCATAGCAGCCAAATAAACAAGAACCTACCCTACCTTTCAAACTTGTAGTAACTAATGCATTCACAGAGAGTTAGGTGAATCCAGTGTCTTGAAGTTGTTCGGAAATGAACACAAGTGCAAATCAGCCTTTGAAATAAGCTTCTTTTTTCATTTTCTAAAGCAAAGAACTCAATGCATTCAGCCAATGTTAGGGAAAAGCAGTTTTTTCAAGTTGATTGTAATTGCAAACACAGGAATCGCAATTTAAGGAACAAGAATCTTACTTAGGTTTCAAAACTGAGTAACCGGCAGCTTTGGCATTGTAAAAGCAGTGTTTTGACATTCGTCGTAAGTGAAAACAAGTGCATGGGTCCCAAACTAATCAGAATATTGGTAAGTTTTGAAAACTGAAGAAACGTGTATTTTGCATATTATTTTATAAAAGCAGTGTTTTTGCATTGATAATGAGTGAAAGCAGCGCATAGCAGTCAAAGAAACAAGTATCTTACTTAAGTTTCAATGTTGATTTAACTGTTGCCTTCACAGCCTGTTACGGGAAACCAGGGTTTTGAAGATGAATTTAAGTGAAAACACATGCATAGCAGTAAATAAAAGAACAAACTTATTTAGTTTTGTATAGTGAAGAAGCCACTGCAATGGCTTAGCCTTAGGTAAAACCTGTGTGTTGACATGTGTGTGAAAGCAAGGGCATAGCAGCCAAACAAACAAGTATCTTACTTTCCTTTCAAATTTGAAGTAACTATGGCATTCACAGAGAGTTAGGTGAAAACAATGTCTTGAAGTTGTTTTTTAAATGAATATACATGAAAATAAGCCAATGAAACAAGTTTCTTTTTCTGTTTTCTAAAGCAAAGAACTCAATGCATTCAGCCAACTTTAGGGAAAGCAGTGTTCTCAAGTTGATTGTAATTGAAACACATGTATAGGATTGTAAGAAACAAGAATCTCACTTAAGTTTCAAAAGTGAGGAACCGGCAGCTTTGGCATAGTAAAAGCAGTATTTTGACATTCATTGTTAGTGAAAACTATTGCAAAGCTGCCAAAGTAAGGAGTATATTGCTTTGTTTTGAAAACTGAATAAACCAGTGTTTTGGCATAGTTTTAGGTAAAAGTAGTGTTTTTTTTTTTTAAGATTTATTTATTTATCCCACACTTGCTGCTTGTGTTTTCCTGTGTCTATTCACTGTGTGTTTTTTCTGTGTCTGCTTATCTCCCCCTTCCTGTGAGGTCCTGCTGCATCAGCCCACCATGACACTTGGGCTGGCCTGCTCTCACAATGATGCCCCAGGAAGTGAACCCGGGGCCTCCTACATGGTAAAAGTGGGATCTATTAATTGAGCGACATCCATTTCCTGCTGTGAGGTCTTGCTGAATCAACACAACCTGCTGCCTGAGTTGTTTGGCCTGCCCTCACAACCAGGTCCCAGGAAGCAAACCTGGGGCCTCTCTTATGGTAAATGGGAGCTCTATCAATTGAGCCACACCCACTTCCCAAAAGCAGTGTTATTACATTGATAATGAGTGAAAGCAAGTACATAGCAGCAAAACAATCCAGTATCTTACTTAACTTTCAAAGATGAGTTAATTGCTGCATACACAGACTGTTACGGGAAACCAGGGTTTTGAAAATGAATTTTAGTGAAAACCCAGGCATAGCAGTAAATAAAAAACAAATCTTATTTAGTTTCGTAAAGTGAAGAAACCACTGCAATGGCTTAGACTTAGGTAAAAGCTGTGTGTTGACATGAGAGTGGAAGTTAGGGCATTGCAATCAAACAAACAAGAATCTTTCTTACCTTTGAATCTTGAAGTAACTACTGCATTCACAGAGAGTTTGGTAAAAACCAGTGTCTTGAAGTTGTTTGTAAATGAATACAGATGCAAATCAGCCAATGAAAAAAATTTCTTTTTTGGTTTATGAAAGCAAGGAACTGAATGCATTCAGCCAATGTTAGGGAAAAGCAGTGTTTTCAAGTTGATTGTAATTGAAAACATATGTATAGGATTGTAAGAAACAGGAATCTTATTTAGGTTTCAAAAGTGAGGTACCGGCAGCTTTGGCATCATAAACGCAGGGTTTTGGAATTCATTGTAAGTGAAAACAAGTGCATAGCTGCTAACATAATGAGTATATTGCTCAGTTTTGAAAAATGAAGAAACCAGTTTTTTTGCATAGTATTAGGTAAAAGCAGGGTTTTTACATTGATAGTGAGTGAAAGCAAGCCCATAGCAGCCAAACCTTCAAGTATGTTACTTAACTTATAAAGTTGAATTAACTTCTGCATTCACAGCCTGTTATGGGAAACAAGAATTTAAAGATGAATTTCAGTGAAAACACAGGCATAGCAGCAAATAAAACACAAATCATATTTAGCTTTGTAAAGTGAAGAAACCACTGCATTGGTCTAGCCTTAGGCAAAAGCTGTGTGTTGACATTGAGTGAAAGCAAGGGCATAGGAGCCAAACAAAGAAGAATCTTTCTTACCTTTCAAAGTTGAAATAACTACTGCATTCACAGAGAGTTAGGTGAATGTAGTGTCTTGAAGTTCTTTGTAAATGACTGCACATGCAAATCAGCCAATAAAACAAGTTTCATTTTTGGTTTTCTTTAGCAAAGAACTCAATGCATTCAGCCAACTTTAGGGAAAAGCAGTGTTTTCAAGGTGATTGTAATTGAAATCATATGCATAGCATTTTAAGAAACAAGAATCTTTCTTAGATTTTGAAAGTGAGGAACCGGCAGCTTTCACATAGTAAGACCATTGTTTTGACATTCATTGTAAGTGAGAACAAGGGCATATTTGCAAATGTAATGAGTATATTGCTAAGTTTTGAAAACTGAAAGAACCATTGTTTTGTCATAGTATTAGGTAAAAGCACTGATTTTACATTGATAATGAGTAAAAGCAAGTGTATAGCAGCAAAATAAGCAAGTATCTTACTTAACTTTCAAAGTTGAATTAACTGCTGCATTCAAACCTGTTACAGGAAACCATTGTTTTGAAGATGAATTTATGTGAAAACACAGGCAAAGTGGCAAAAAAAGGACAAAACTTATTTAGTTGTGTAAACTGAAGAAACCACTGCTTTCCCTTAGCCTTCGGAAAAAGCTGTGTGTTGACATGTGAGTGAAAGCACGGGCATAGCAGCCAAACAAAAAAGAAACTTACTTAGCTTTCAAGCTTGAAGTAACTGCTGCATTCACAGAGACTACGTGAAACCAGTGTCTTGAAGTTTTTTGTAAATGAATACACATGCAAATCACCTAAAAAACAAGTTTATTTTATGGATTTCTAAAGCAAAGAAATCATTGCATTCAACCAACGTTAGGGAAAAGCAGTATTTTCGAGTTGATTGTAATTGAAATCACATGTATAGCATTTTAAGAAACAAGAAACTTAGATTTTGAAAGTTAGGAACTGGCAAATTTGTCATATAAAAGCAGTGTTTTGACATTCATTGTAACTGAAAACAAGTGCATAGCTGCCAATGTAATTAGTATATTGCTGAGTTTTGAAAACTGAAGAAAGCAGTGTTTTGGCATAATATTACGTAAAAGTACTGTTTTTACATTGATAATGGGTGAAAGCAATTGCATAGCTGCCAAAACAACAAGTATCTTACTTAGCTTTCAAAGTTGAAATAACAGCTGCACTCATAGTCTGTTATGGGAAACCAGTGTTGTAAAGATGAATTTAAGAAAAACACAGGCATAGCAGCAAATAAAAAACAAATCTTTTAGTTTTGTAAAGTGAATAAACCACTGCATTGGCTTAGGCTTAGGTAAAAGCTGTGTGTTGATATGTGAGTGAAAGCAAGGACATAGCAGCCAAAAAAAGAAGAACCTTACTTACTTTTCAACCTTGAAGGAACTACTGCATTCACATATAGATAGGTGAAACCAGTGTCTTGAAGTTGTTTGTAAATGAATAAACATGCAAATCAGCCAATGAAACAAGTTTCTTTTTTGGATTTCAAAGCAAACTACTCATGAATTCTGTCAATGTTAGGGAAAAGCAGTGTTTTCAAGTTGATTGTAATTAAAAACACATGTATAGCCTTGTAAGAAACAAGAAACTACTTAGATTTCCAAAGTGAGGAACCAGGAGCTTTGGCATAGGAAAAGAATTGTTTTGACATTCATTGTAATTGAGAAGAAGTGTATAGCTGCTAATTTAATGACTTTATTTCCTAGTTTTGAAAACTGAAGAAAGCAATTTTTTGGCATAGTATTAGGTAAAGCAGGTTTTTACATTGATAATGAGTGAAAGAAAGCGCATAGAAGCCAAACCATCAAGTATCTTACTTAACTTTAAAGGTGAGTTAACTGCTGCATTCAAAGCCTGATATTGGAAACCTGTGTTTTGAAGATGAATTTCAGTGAAAACACAGGCATAGCAGCAAATAAAAGACAAACATTATTTAGTTTTGTAAAGTGAAGAAACTACTGCCTAGACTTGGCCTTAGGCAAAGCTGTGTGTTTTCATGTGAGTGAAAGTAAGGGCACAGAAGCCAAGCAAACAAGAATGTTACTTACCTTTCAAAATTGAAGTAACTACTGCATTCACAGAGAGTTATGTGAACACAGTGTCTTGAAGTTGTTTGTAAATGAATACACATGCAAATCATCGAATGAAACAAGTTTCTTTTTTGGTTTTCTAGAGCTAATCATTCAATGCATTCAGCCTTCAGTGGGATAAGCAGTGTTTTCAAGTTGATTGTAATTGAAAACATATTTATAACATCGTAAGAAATAAGAATCTTATTTAGATTTTGAAAGTGAGGTACTGGCAGCTTTGTTATAGTAAAGGAAGTGTTTTCACATTCATTGTAAATGAAAACAAGTGCAAAGCTGCCAATATAATTAGTATATTGCTTAGTTTTGAAAACAGAAGAAACCAGTGTTTTTCATAATATTAGGTAAAAGCACTGTTTTTAAACTGGTATTGGGGGAAAGCAAGCGCATAACAGCCAAACAAACAAGTATCTTAATTAACTTTCAAAGTTGAATAACTTCTGCATTCACACCCTGTTACGGGAAACCAGTGTTTTGCAGATAAATTTCAGTGAAAAATGAGGCATAGCAGTAAATAAAAGACAAATCTTATTTAGTTTTGTAAAGTGAAGAAACCACTGCTTTGGGTTAGCCTTAGGCAAAAGCTGTGCGTTGACTTGTGAGGGAAAAAGGAGGCACAGCAGCCAAAAAATAAGAATCTTACTTACCTTTCAAACTTCAAGTAACTACTGCATTCACAGACAGTTTGATGAATCCAGTGTCTTGAAGTTGTTTGTAAATGAATGCACATGCAAAGCAGCCAATGAAACAAGTTATTTTTTTGGCTTTCTAAAGCTAAGAACTCAATGCATTCAGCCAACATTCTGGAAAAGCAGTGTTTTCAAGTTGATTGTAGTTGAAAACACATGTATAACATTCTAAGAAACAAGAATCTTACTTAGGTTTCAAAAGTGAGGAACCGGCAGTTTTGGCATAGTAAAAGCAGTATTTTGACATACATTGCAAGTGAAAACAAGGGCATAGCTGCCAATGTAAGGAGTATATTGCTGAGTTCTGTAAAGTGAAGAAACCAGTGTTTTGGCATAGTGTTAGGTAAAAGCAGAGTTTTACATTTATAATGAGTGATGGCAAGTGCGTAGCAGCCAAACAAACAAGAATCTTTCTTATCTTTCAAACTTCAGGTAACTACGGCATTGACTGAGAGTTGGGTGAAACCAGTGTCTTGAAGTTGTTTGTAAATGTATATACATGAAATCAGTCAATGAAATATGTTTCTTTTTTGGTTTTCTAAAGCAAATAACACAATGCATTCAGCCAAAGTTAGTGAAAAGCAGTGTTTTCAAGTTGATAGTAATTGAAAATTCATGCTTTACAGTGTAAGAAACAAGAATCTTTCTTAGGTTTCCGAAGTATGGAACCGGGAGATTTTGCACAGCAAAAGAGGTTGGTGGTCCTTCGTTGTAAGTGAAAAAATTTTATAGCTGCCAATGTAATGAGTATATTGCTTAATTTTGAAAACTGAAGATACAAGTGTTTTGGCATAGCAGTAGGTAAAAGCAGTGTTTTTACATTGATAATGAGTGAAAGCAAGTGCAGAGCATCCTAACAAACAATTACCTTACTTAACTTTCAAAGTTGAATTAACTGCTGCATTCACAGCCTCTTATGGGAAAACAGAGTTTTGAAGATGAATTTAAGTGAAAAAAACAGACACAGTGGAAATAAAAGACAAATCTTATTTAGTTTGGTAAAGTTAAGAAACCACTGCATTAGCTTAGCCTTAGGCGAAATCTGTGGTTTGACATGTGAGTGAAAGCAAGGGCATAGCAGACAAGCAAACAAGAATCTTTCTTACATTTCAAACTTAAAGTTACTACTGTATTCACATAGAGTTACGTGAAATCAGTGTCTTGAAGTTGTTGTAAATGAATACATATGCAAATCAGCCAATGAAATTAGTTTGTTTTATGGTTTCTAAAGCTAAGACCTCAATGCATTCAGCCAACATCAGGGAAAATCAGTGTTTTCAAGTTGATTGTAATTGAAAACACATGTATAGCTTTGTAAAAAAGAAGAATCTTAGTTAGATTTTGAAAGTGAGGAAACAGAAGCTTTGGCATAGTAAAAGCAGTGCTTTGAAATTCCTTGTAGGCGAAAACAAGTGCATACCTGCCAATTTAATGAGCATATTGATTAGTTTTGAAACCGGAATAAAGCAGTCCTTTGGCATAGTATTAGGTAAAAGCAGTGTTTTTACATTGATAGTGAGTGAAATGAAGCGCAGAGAAGCCAAACAATCAAGTATCTTACTAAATTTTTAAAGTTGAATTAACTGCTGCCTTCACAACCTGTTACAGGAAACCAGTGTTTTGAAGAAGAATTTAAGTGAAAACACAGGCAAAGCAACAAATAAAATACAAATCTTATTTAGTTTGTAAAGGGAAGAAATCACTGCATTGGCTTAGAATTAGGTAAATCTGTGTGTTGACATATGAGTGAAAGCAAGGGCATAGCAGACAAACAAACAAAAATTTTACTTACCTTTCAAACTAGAAGTAACTACTGCATTCCCAGAGAGTTAGGTGAAACCAGTGTCTTAAAATTGATTGTAAAGGAATACACATGCAATTAAGCCAATGAAACAATTTTCATTTTTTGCTTTTCTAAAGCAAAGAACTCAATGCATTCAGCCAACGTTAGGGACAAGCAGTGTTTTCAAGTTGATGGTAATTGAAAACACATGTATAGCATTGTAAGAAACAAGAATCTTACTTAGATTTTGAAATGGAGGAACCGGCAGCTGTGGCATAATAAAAGCAGTGTTTTGCCATTCTTTGAAACTGAAAACATGTGCATAGCTGCCAATGTTATGAGCATATTGCTTAGTTTTGAAAACTGAAGAAACCAGCGTTTTGGCATAGCATTAGGTAAAAGCAGTGTTTTTATATTGATAATGAGTGAAAGCCAGCACTGAGCAGCCATACAAATCAGTATGTTACTTAACCTTCGTAGTTGAATTAACTGCTGCATTGACAGCATGTTAGGGGAAACCAGGGTTTTTAAGATGAATATAAGTGAAAACACAGGCCTAGAGCTAATAAAAGACAAATCTTACTTAGTTTTGTTAAGTGAAGAAACCACTGCATTCTCTTAGCCTCAGGTAAAAGCAGTGTGTTGACATGTGAGAGAAAATAAGGGCACAGGAACCACACAAACAAGAATCTTACATTTCTTTCAAACTTGAAGTAACTACTGCATACACAGAGAGTTAGGGAAATCCAGTGTCTTGAAGTTGTTTGTAAATGAATACACATGCAAATCAGGGGAAAAAACAAGTTTCTATTTTGGTTTTCTAAAGCAAAGAACAAAATGCATTCAGCCAAAGTTAGGGAAGACCAGTGTTTTCAAATATATTGTAATTGAAAACACAAGTATAGCATTGTAAGAAACAAGAATCTTACTTAGATTTCTAAAGTGAGGAACTGGCAGCTTTACTATAAAGTGAGTTATGTGAATGAAGGCAAAGTTATGGCATTCAATGTAAGTGAGAACAAGTGCAATATAATGAGTATATTGCTTAGTTTTGCAAACTGAAGATACCAGTGTTTTAGCATAGTGTTAGGTAAAAGCAGTGCTTTGCATTCAGAGTGAATGAAAACAAGCGCATAGAAGCCAAACAAACAAGTATTTCACTGAAATTTCAAGGTTGAATTAACTGTTGCATTCACAGGCTGTTACAGGAAACCAGGGTTTTGAAGAAGAATTTCAGTGAAAACAAAGACATAGCAGCAAATACAAAACGAACCTTATTTAGTTGTGTAAAGTAAAGGAACCACTGCATTGGCTTTGCCTTAGGTAAAATCTGTGTGCTGACATGTGAGTGAAAGCAAGGGCATAGCAGCCAAACAAACAGGAATCTTGCTTACCTGTCAAACCTGAGGTAACCACATCATTCATAGAGAGTTAGGGGAAACCAGTGTCTTGAAGTGGATGGAATTGAATACACATGCAAATGAGCCAATGAAACAAGTATATTTTGCGGTTTTCTAAAGTAAAGAACTCAATGCATTCAGTCAACGTCAGGGAAAATTCGTGTTTTCAAGTTGATTGTATTTGAAAACACATGTATAGCATTGTAAGAAACAAGAAACTTACTTAGAATTTGAGGGTTAGGAACCGGCAGCTTTGGCATAGTAAAAGCAGTGTTTTAATATTCATTGTAAGTGTGAACAAGTGCATAGCTGCGAATGTAATTAGAATATAGCTGAGTTTTGAAAACAGAAGAAACTAGTGTTTTGTCAAAATATTAGGTAAAAGCACTGTCTTTACATTGATAATGAGTGAAAGCAAGTGCATAGCAACCAAACAAACAAGTATCTTACTTAACTTTCAAAGTTGAATTAAGTGCTGCATTCACAGCCTGTTATGGGAAACCAGTGTTTTAAGATGAATTTAAGTGAAAACACAGGCATAGCAGCAAAAAAAGACAAATCTCATTTAGTTTTGTAAAGTGAAGAAACCACTGCATTGGATTAGACTTAGGTAAAAGCTGTGTGTTGTCATGTCAGTGAAAGCAAGGACAAAGCAGCCAAACAAACAAGAGCATTACTTACCTTTCAAACTTGAAGGAACTGCTGCATTCACAGAGAGTTAGGTGTAACCAGTGTCTTGAAGTGGTTTGTAAATGAATACACATGATAATGAGCCAATGAAACAAGTCTCTTTTGTGGCTTCTAAAGTGAAGAACACCATGCATTCTGACAATGTTAGGGAAAAGCAGTATTCTCAAGTTGATTGTTATTGAATACTCATGTATAGCAATGTAAATAAGAAGAATCTTACTTAGATTTTGAGACTGAGGAACTGGCAGCTTTGGCATAGTAAAGGCAGAGTTTTGACTTTCATTGTAAGTGAGAACAAGAGCAAAGTTCCCAATGTAGTGAGTATATTGCTTAGTTTTGAAACAGAAGAAACAAGTGTTTTGGCATATTATTAGGTAAAAGCAGTGCTTTTACATTGATAATGAGTGAAAGCAAGTGCAAATCAGCCAAACAAACTAGTATCTTACTTAACTTTCAAAGTTCAATTAACTGCTGCATTCACAGCCTGTTACGGGAAACCAGTGTCTTGAAGATGAATTTAAGTGAAAACACCGGCATAGTAGCAAATAAAAGACAAAAATTATTTAGTTTTGTAAAGAGAAGAAACCACTGCATTTGCTTAGCCCTAGGCAAAAGATGTGTGTTGATATGTGAGTGAAAGCAAGGGCATAGTGGGCAAAAAACAAGAACCTTATTTACCTTTCAAACTTGAAGTAACTTCTGTATTCACAGAGAGAAAGGTGAAACCAGTGTCTTGACGTTGTTTGTAAATGAATACACATGCAAATCAGCCAATGACACAAGTTTATTTTTTGGTTTTCTAAAGTAAAAAACTCAATGCATTCCACCAAAGTAAGGGAAAATCAGTGTTTTGAAGTTGATTGTAATTGAAAACACATGTATAGCCTTGTAAGAAACAAGAATCTTAATTAGATTTCGAATGTTAGTAATAGGCAACTTTGGCATAGTAAAAGCAGAGTTTTGTCATTAAATGTAAGTGAAAACAAGTGTATAGCTGGCAATGAAATGATTATATTGCTTAGTTTTGAAAACTGAAGAAACCAGTGTTTTGACATAGTATTAGGTAAAAGCACTGTTTCTGCATTTTTAATGAGTGAAAGCAAGTGCATAGAAGGCAAACAAACAAGTATCTTACTTAATTTTCATAGTTGAGCTAACTGCTGCATTCACAGCCTTTTGTGGGAAACCAGAGTTTTGAAGATGAATCTAAGTGAAAACACAGGCACAGCAGCAAATAAAAGACAAAACTTATTTACTCTTATAAAGTGAAGAGGCCACAGCATTGGCTTAGCCTTAGGTAAATGCTGTGTGTTGACATGTGATTCAAAGCAAGGGCATAGCAGCCAAACAAACAAGAATCATACTTACTTTCAAACATGAAGTAACTACTGAATTCACAGAGAGTTAAGTGAAATCAGTGTTTTGAATATGTTTGTAAATGAATACACATGCAAATCAGCCAATCAAAGAAGATTCATTTTGGTTTTCTAAAGCAAAGAACTTAATGTCTTCAGACAACGTTAGGGAAAAGCAGTGCTTTCAAGTTGATTTTAACAGAGAACACATGTATAGCTTTGTAAGAAACAGGAATCTTACTTAGATTTCAAGAGTAAGGAACCGGTAACTTTGGCATAGTAAAAGCAATGTTTTGACATTCATTGTAAGTGAGAAGAAGTGCATAGCTGCCAATGTAAACAGTATATTGCTAACTTTTGAAAACTGAGGAATCCGGTGTTTTGGCAATGAATTGGGTAAAAGCAGTGTTTTATATTTATAGTGACTGAAATCAAACACATGGATGCGAAGCAACAAGTATCTAACGTAACTTTCAAAGATGAATTAACTGCTGCAATCACAGCCTGACATGGGAAACCAGTGTTTTTAAAATGAATTTAACTGAATACACAGGCATAACCACAAATAAAATACAAAACTTATTTAGTTTTGTAAAGTGAAGAAACTACTGCTTAGGATTAGCCTCATGTAAAATGGTGCTTTGACATGTGAGTGAAAGCAAGCACATAGCAGCCAAAGAAACAAGAATCTTACTTACATTTCAAACTTGAAGTAATTCCTGCATTCCCAGAGATTTAGGTTAAACCAGTGTCTTGAAGTAGTTTGTAAATGCATTCACATGCAAATCAGCCACTGAAACAAGTTTCTTTTTTGGTTTTCTAAAGCAAAGAACTCAATGCATTCACCCAACTTTAGGGAAAATCAGGGTTTTCAAGTTGATTGCAATTGAAAACACATGTATATCTTTGTAAGAAACAAGAATCTTACTTAGGTATCCAAAGCGAGGAACCAGGAACATTTGCAGAGTAAAACAAGGGTTGGACATTCATTGTAAGTGAGAACACGTGGTTAGCTCCCAATGTAATGAGTACATTGCTTAGTTTTGTAAACTTTAGAAACCGGTGTTTTAGCATAGCATTAGGTAATAGCAGTGTTTTTACATTGATTATGAGTGAAAGCAAGCACATAGCAGCCAAACAAACAAGAACCTTACGTACTTTCGAACTTGAAGTAACCACTGCATTCAGAGAGAGTAAGGTGAATCAAGGGTCTTGAAGTTGTTTTTAAATGAATATACATGCAAATCAGCCAATGAAACAAGCTTCTTTTCTGGTTATCTAATGCACAGAATTCAATACATTTAGCCAACGTTAGAGAAAAGCAGTGTTTTCAAGTTGATTGTAATTGAAAACACATGTATAACATTTTAAGAAACAGGAAATTTACTTATATTTCAAAAGTTAGGAACCGGCAGCTTTCGCATAGTAAAAGCAGTGTTTTGCCATTCACAGTAATTGAGAACAAGTACATAGCTGCCAACGTAATGAGCATATTGCTTAGTTTTGAAAACTGAAGAAACCACTGTTTTAGCAGAGTATTAGATATAAACAGTGTTTTAACAGTGATAATGAGTGAAAGAAAGTGCAAAGCAGCCAAACAAAGAAGTATCTTACTTATCTTTCAAAGTTGAATTAACTGCTGCATTCACTGCCTGTTACAGGAAACCAGGGTTTTGAAGATGAATTTTAGAGAAAACACAGGCATAGAAAAAGTAAAAGACAAATCTTATTTTGTTTTGTAAAGTGAAGAAACCACTGCATTGGCATAGCCTTAGGCAAAAGCTGAGTGTTGACATGTGAGTGAAAGCAAGGGCATAGCAGCCAAACCATCAAGAATTTTTCTTAGTATCAAACTTGAAGTAACTACTGGATTCACAGGGTGTTAAGTGAAACCAGTGTTTTGAAGAAGTTTGTAAATGAATACACCTGCAAATCAGCCAATTAAACATGTTTCTTTTTTGGTTTTCAAATGCAAAGAACTCAATGCATTCAGCCAATGTTTGGGAAAAGCAGTGTTTCCAAGTTGATTGTAATTGAAAACACATGTATAGCATTGTAAGAAACAAGAAACTTTCTTAGATTTCCAAAGTGAGGAACCAGCAGCTTTGGCATAGTAAAAGCAGTGTTTTGACATTTATTGTAAGTGAGAATTAGTGCATAGCTGCCAAGATAATGAGTATATTACTTAGTTTTGAAAACTGAAGATACCAGCGTTTTCGCTTAGTATTAGTAAAAACACTGTTTTTACATTGATGATGATTGAAAGCAAGTGCATAGCAGCCAAACAAAGAAGTATTTTACTAAACTTTCAAAGTTGAATTAACTGTTGCATTCACAGCCTGTTAGGAGAAGCCAGTGTTTTGAAGATGAATTTAAGTGAAAACAGAGGTATAGCCACAAATAAAAGGCAAATAATATTCAATTTGTTAAAGTGAATAAACCCCTGCATTGGCTTAGCCTTAGGAAAAAGATGTGTGGTGATTTGTGAGTGAAAACAAGGGCATAGAACCCAGACAAAAAAGAAACTTACTTACTTTCAAACTTGAAGTAACTATTGCATTCAGAGAGAGTAAGGTAAATCTAGTGTCTTGAAGTTGTCTTTAAATTAATACACATGCAAATCAGCCAATGAAACAAGTTTATTTTTTGGTTTACTAAAGCAAAGTAAATGCATTTAGCCAATGTTAGGAAAAGCAGTGTTTTCAAGTTGATTGTAATTGAAAACACATGTATATCATTTTAAGAAACAAGAATGTTACTTAGATTTCTAATGTGAGGACTCGGCAGCTTTGGCATAGTAAAAGCACTGTTTTGACATTCACTGAATTTGATAACAAGTGCATTGTTGCCAACGTAATGAGTATATTACTTAGTTTTGAAAACTGAATAAACCAGTGTTTTAGCAGGGTATTAGGTAAAAGAGGTGTTTTTCATTGATAATGAGTGAAAGCAAATGCATAGCATCCAATAAAATAAGTGTCTTACTTATCTTTCAAAGTTGAATTAACTGCTGCAGTCACTGCCTGTTACAGGAAACCAGTGTTTTGAAGATGAATTTTAGAGAAAACACAGGTGTAACATAAAGTAAAAAAGAAATCTTATTTAGTTTTGTAAATTGAAGAAACTACTGCATAGGCTTAGTCTCAGTTAAAAGCTGTGTAATGACATGTGAGTGAAAGCAAGGGCATACAATCCAAACAAACAAGAATCTTACTTACATTTCAAACTTGAAGTAACTCCTGCATTCACAGAGCGTTAGGTGAAACCAGAGATTTGAATTTGTTTGTAAATGAATGCACATGCAAATCAGTCAATGATACAAGTTTTTTTTTATTTTTAGAGCAGAGAACTCAATGCATTCTTCCAACGTTAGGGAAAATCAGTGTTTTCAAGTAGGTTGTAATTGAAAACACATGCTTAGCAGTGTAGGAAACAAGAATCTTACTTAGATTCTGAAAGTGAGTAACTGGCAGCTTTGGCATTGTAAAAGCCGTGTTTTGACATTCATTGTATGTGAAAACATGTGCATAGCTGAGAATGTAATGAGTAAATTGCTTAATTTTGAAAGCTGAAGAAATCAGTGTTTTGTCATAGTGTCAGTCAAAAGCAGTGTTTTTACATTGATAATGAGTCAAAAAAAGCACATAGGAACAAAACAAACATCTTACTTAACATTCAAAGTTGTATTAATTCCTGTATTCACAGCCTTTATGGGAAACCAGGGTTTTCAAGATGAATTTAAGTGAAAACACAGGCATAGCAGCAAATAAAAGACAAATCTTATTTAGTTGTGTACAGTGAAGAAACCACTGACTGGCTTCGCCTTAGGCAAATACTGTGTGTTGGCATGTGAATGAAAACAAGGGCATAGTATTCAAACTAACAAGAATCTTCCTTCCCTTTCAAAATTGAAGTAACTACTGCATTCACAGAGAGTTAGGTGAAGCCAGTGTCTCGAAGATGTTTGTAAATGAATACACAAGCAATCAGACAATGAAACATGTTTCTATTTTTATTTTCTAAGGCAAAAAACTCAATGCATTCAGCCAAAGTTAGGGAAAAGCAGTCTCTTCAACTTGATTGTAATTGAAAACACATGTATAGCATTTTAAGAAACAAGAATATTACTTAGGGTTCCAAAGTGAATAACCGACAGTTTTGTCTTATTAAAAGCAGTGTTTTGACATTCATTGTTAGTGAAAACAAGTGCAATGCTGTCAATGTAATGAGCATATTGCTTAGTTTTGAAGACTGAAGAAACCAGTGTTTTGGCATAGTATTAGGTAAAAGCAGTGTTTTTATATTGATAATGAGTGAAAGCAAGCACATAGCAGCCAAACTAACAAGTATCTTACTTAACTTTCAAAGTTGAATTAGCTGCTGCATTCACAGCCTGTTACAGGAATCCAGTGTTGTGAAGATGTATTTCAGTGAAAACACAGCAAAGCAGCAACTAAAAGACAAATTTGATTTAGTTTTGCAAAGTGAGGAAATTACTGCATTGGCTTAGCCTCAGGTAAAACTGTGTGGTGACATGTGAGTGAAAGGAAGGGTATAGCAGCCAAACAAACAAAACTCTAACTTACCTTTCAAACTTGAAGTAACTACTGCATTCACACAGAGATCGGTGATACCAGTGTCTTGAATTGTTTTTTAATTGAATGCGCATGCAAATCAGCCAATGAAAGAATTTCTTTTTGCTTTTCTAAAGCAAAGAATTCAATGCATTCAGCAAACATAAAGGAAAAGCAGTCTTTTCAAGGTGACAGCAATTAAAAACAAATGCATAACTTTGAAAGAAAAAAGAATCTTACTTAGATTACCAAAGTGAGGAAGCAGCAGATTTGCAGAGTGAAAGCATGGTTTTTATATTCATTGTAAGTTAAAACAAGTGCATATCTGCCAATGTAATGAGTATATTACTTAGTTTTGAAAACTGAAAAAACCAGTGTTTTGCCATAGTATTACATAAAAGCAGTTTTTTTACATTGGTAGTGAGCGAAAGAAAGCGCATAGCAGCCAAACAACATGTATCATACTTAACTTTCAAAGTTGAATAATCTGCTGCATTCACAACCAATAATTTGAAGATGAATCTAAGTAAACCACAGTCATGGCAGCAAATTAAAACAAATCTTATTTACTTTTGTATAGTGAAGAAATCACTGCAGTGGCTAAGCCTTAAGCAAAAGCTGTCTTTTGACATGTGAGTGAAAGCAAGGTTATAGCAGCCAAACAAACAAGAATCTTACCTGCCTTTCAAACTTGAAGTAACTACTGCATTCATGGAGAATTAGGTGAAACCAGGTTCTTGATGTTGCTTGTAAATGAATACACATGCAAATAAGCCATTGAAACATTTTTCTTTTTTTGGTTTTCTAAAGCAAAGAACTCAATGCATTGAGCCAATGTTAGGGAAAAGCAGTGTTTTCAAGTTGATTGTAATTGAAAACACATGTATAGCATTTTAGGAGACAAGAATTTTACTTAGATTTTGAAAGTGAGGAACCGGCAGATTTGGCAAAGCAAAAGCACTGTTTTGACATTCATTGTAATTGAGAAGAAGTGCAT
Organism: Cabassous unicinctus; assembly: GCA_029593785.1. Taxonomy (NCBI): domain Eukaryota; kingdom Metazoa; phylum Chordata; class Mammalia; order Cingulata; family Chlamyphoridae; genus Cabassous; species Cabassous unicinctus. The sequence goes on from JAQZBX010000276.1 coordinate 74,145, forward strand.
AGGTGCCAATGTAATGAGTATATTGCTTAGTTTTGAAAACTGAAGGAATCAGTATTTTGGCATAGTATTAGGTAAAAGCACTGTTTTTACATGGAGAATGTGTGAAAGCAAGTGCATAGCACCAAAAAACAAGTAACTTACTTAGCTTTCAAAGTTGAATTAATGATGCATTCACAGCCTGTTACGGGAAACAAATGTTTTAGAGATTAATTTCAGTCAAAACACAGGCAGCAGCAAATAAAAAGCAAATATCATTTAGTATTTTAAATAGAAGAACCACTGCATTGGCTTAGCCTTAGGCAAAAGCTGTGTATAGACATTTGAGTGAAAGCAAGGGCATAGCAGCCAAACAAACAAGAATCTTACTTTCCCATCAAACTTGAGGTAACACCTGCATTCACAAAGAGATAGGTGAAACCAGTGTCTTGAAGTTGTTTGTAAATGCATTCACATGCAAATAAGCCAATGAAACAAGTTTCTTTTTTGGTTTTGAAATGAAAAGAACTCAATGCATTCACCCAATGTTAGGGAAAAGCAATGTTTTCAAGTTGATTGTAATTGAAAACACATTTATAGCATTGTAAGAATCAAGAATCTTACTTAGATTACCAAAGTGAAGAACAGGCATCTTAGGCATATTAAAAGCAGTGTTTTGATATTCACGGTAAGTGAGAACAAGTGCATAGCTTCCAATGTAATGAGAATATTTCTTAGTTTTTTAAACTGAAAAAAACAGTGTTTTGGCATAGTATTAGGTAAAAGCAGGGTCTTTACATTGATAATGAGTGAAAGCAAGCGCACAGCATCCAAAAAAAATAATTAGCTTTCTTAAATTTCAAAGTTGAATTAACTATTGCATTCACAGCCTGTTAGGGGAAACCAGGGATTTGAAGATGAATTTAAGTGAAAACACAGGCATAGCAGGAAATAAAAGACAAATTTTATTTAGTTTTGAAAAGTGAAGAAACCCCTTCATTGGCTTAGCCTTCGGCAAAAGCTGTTTGTTAACATATGAGTGAAAGGAAGGGCATAGCAGCCAAACAAACAAGAATCTTACTTACCTTTCAAACTTGAAGTAACTACTGAATTCACAGAGAGTTCAGTGAAACCAGTGTATTGAGGTTGTTTGAAAATGAATACACATGCAAATCACCTAATGAAAGAACTTTCTTTTTTGGTTTTCTAAAGCTAAAAACTCAATGCATTCACCCAATGTTAGGGAAAAGCACTGTTTTCAAGTTGTTTGTAATTGAAGACACATGTGTAGCATAGTAAGAAATAAGAATCATTCTTAGTTTTCCAAAGTGAAGAACTGGCAGATTTGGCATAGAAAAAGCAGTGTTTTGCCTCTCATTGTAAGTGAAAACAAGTGCATAGATGCCACTTTAATGAATATATTGCATGGTTTTGAAAACTGAAGAAACCAGAGTTTTGGCATATTATTAGGTAAAAGCAGTGTTTTTACTTTGATAGCGAGTGAAATCAAGGGCATAGAATCCAAATAAACAAGTATGTTACTTAACTTTCAGAGGTGAATTAACTGCTGCCTTCACTGCCTGTTCTGGGAAATGAATGTTTGAAGATGAATTTAAGTGAAAACACAGGCAAAGCAGCAAATAAAAGTAAAATCTTACTCAGTATTGTAAAGTGAAGAAACCACTGCATTGTCTTAGGCTTTGGCAAAAGCTGTGTGTTGCCATGTTAGTGAAAATAATGGCATAGTAGCCAAACAAGATTTTACTTAGATTTCAATCTTAAGGAAACTACTGCATTCACAGAGAGTTAAGTGAAACCAGGGTCATGAAGTTGTTCATAAATATATACACATGCAAATCAGCCACTGAAACAAGTTTCTTTTTTGGTTTTCTAAAGCAAAGTTCTCAGTGCATTCAGACAACGTTAGGGAAAGGAAGGTTTTCAAGTTGATTGTAATTGAAAACACATGTATAGCATTAGAAGAAACAAGATTCTTACTTTGATTTGCAAAGTGAAGAACCGGCAGCTTTTGCATAGTAAAAGCAGTGCTTTGACATTCATTGTAAGTGAAAACAAGTGTATAGCTGCCAAAGTAATGAGTATGTTACTTAGTTTTGAAAGCTGAAGAAACCAGTGTTATGGCATAGTATTAGGTGAAAGCACTGTTTTTACATTGATAGTGAGTTAAAACCAGAGCATAGCAGTGAAACAAACAAGTATCTTACTTAACTTTCAAAGTTGAATTAACTGCAGCATTCCCTGCCTTTTACAAGAACCCAGCGTTTTGAGGATGAATTTAAGTGAAAACAAAGGCATAGCAGAAAATAAAAGACAATCCTTACTTAGCTTTGTAAAGTGAAGAAATCACTGCATTGACTTAGCTTCAGGTTAAAGCTGTGTATTGAGGTGTTAGTGAAAGCAAGGGCATACCAGCCAAACAAACAAGAATCTTACTTTTGAAACAAGAAGTAACTATGGCATTCACAGAGAGTTAGATGAAACCAGTGTCTTGCAATTGTTTGTAAATGAATACACACGAAATTCAGGCAAAGAAACAATTTTCTTTTTTGGATTCTAAGGCAAGGAACTCAATGCATTCAGCCAACCTTATGGAAAAGCAATATTTTTAAGTGGATTTTAATTGAAAACACATGTATAGCATTGTAAGAAACAAGAATCTTACTTAGATTTCGAAAGTGAGATCCCAGCAGCTTTTGCATAGCAAAATCAGTGTTTTGACAATCATTGTAAGTGAGAACAAGTGCATAGCTACCAAAGTAATGAGTATATTGCATAGTTTTGAAAACAGAAGTAACCAGTGTTTTGGCCTAGTATTATATTAAAGCACTGTTTTTACATTGATAATGGGTGAAAGCAAGCACATGGCAGCCAAAAAAACAAGTATCGTACTTAACTTTCTAAGTTGAATTAACTGCTGCATTCGCAGCCTATTAGGGGAATCCAGGGCTTTGAAGATGAATTTAATTGAAAACACAGGCATAGCAGCAAATAAAAGACAAATCCTTTTCATTTTTTAAGTTGAAGAATCTACGGCATTCGCTTAGCCTCAATTAAAAGCTGTGTGGTGACATGTGAGTGAAAGCAAGGGCATAGAATCAAAACAAACAAGAATCTTATTTACTTTTCAAACTTGAGGTAACTCCTGCTTTCACAGAGAGATTGGTGAAACTAGTGACGTGAAGCTGTTTGTAAATGAATACACATGGAAATCAACCAAAGAAACAAGTTTCATTTTTGGATTTCAAATGCAAAGAACAAAATTCATTCAGTCAATGTTAAGGAAAAGCAGTGTTTTCAAGTTGATTGTAATTAAAAACACGTGTATAGCATTGTAAGAAGGTAGAATCTTACTTAGATTTCCAAAGTGATGAACCGGCAGCTTTTGCATATTCAAAGCAGTGTTTTAACATTCATTGTAAGTGAAAACAAGTGCATAGCTGCCAATGTAATGAGTGTATTGCTTAGTTTTGAAAACAGAAGAAACCAGTGTATTGGAATAGTTTTGGATAAAAGCAGCGTTTTTACATTTATAGTGAGTGAAAGGAAGTGCATAGAAGCCAAAGAAACAAATATCCTAATTAATTTTCAGAATTCAATTAACTGCTGCATTCACAGCCTGTTACGCGAAACCAGTGTTTGGAAATGAATTTCAGTGAAAACACAGGCAAAGCATCAAATAAAAGCCAAATCTTATTTAGTTTTGTATAGTGAAGAAACCACTGCATTGGCTTAGCCATAGGAAAAATCTGTGTTTTGACATGTGAGTGAAAGCAAAGGCATTACAGCCAAGTAAACAAGAATCTTACTTTCCTTTGAAACTTGAAGTTACTACTGCATTCACAGAGAGTTAGGTGAAACCAGTGTCTTGAAGTTGTTTGTAAATGAATACACATGAAATTCAGCAAATGAAACAAGTTTCTTTTTGGAATTCAAAGCAAAGAATTCAATGCATTTAGCCAACATTAGGGAAAAGAAGTGTTTTAAGGTTGATTGTCATTGAAAACCAAGGGAAAGCATTGTAAGAAACAAGAATTTTACTTAGATTTTGAAATTGAAGAAACGGCATCTTTGGCATAGTAATGCAGTGTTTTAACATTCATTTAAAATGAAACCAGGTGCATAGCTGCCAATGTAATGAGTGTATTGCTTAGTTTTGAAAACTGAAGAAACCAGTGTTTTGGCATAGTATTATGTAAAAGCACTGTTTTTACATTGATAATGGGTGAAAGCAAGTGCATAGCTGCCAAAACAACAAGTATCATACTTAGGTTTCAAAGCAGAATTAACTGCTGCATTCCTGTTATAGGAATCCTGTATTGTGAAGATGAATTTAAGAGAAAACACAGCCGTAGCATCAAATAAAAGACAATCTTTTTAGTTTTGTAAAGTTAAGAAACCACTGCATTGATAAGACTTAAGTAAAAGCTCTGTGATGTTATGTGAGTGAAATCAAGGGCTTAGCAGCCAAACAAATAATAACCTTACTTAACATGGAAACTTGAAGTAATTACTGCAATCACAGAAAGATAGGTTAAACTAGTGTCTTGATGTTGTTTGTAAATGAATGAAATTGCGAATCAACCAATGAGACAAGTCTCTTTTTAGTTTTCTAAAACAAAATCTCTAAGCATTCAGCCAATGTTTGTGGAAAACAGTGTTTTCAAGTTGATGGTAATTAAAAACACATGTATAGCATTCAAAGAAACATGAATCTTACTTAGATATCCAAAGTGATGAACTGGCAGCTTTGGCAGAGTATAAGCAGTGTTTTGAGATTCATTGTAAGTGAAAACAAATGTATAGCTGCCAATGTAATGAGTATATTGCTTGGTTTTGAAAACAGAAGAAACCAGAGTGTTGTCATAGTATTAGGTAAAAGCAGGGTTTTCACATTGATAGTGAGAGAAACAAGCGCATATCAGCCAAAGAAACAAGTATCTTACTTAACACTCAAAGGCATATAAACTTCTGCATTCACAGCCTGTTACGGGAAACCAGTATTTTGAAGATAAATTTCAGTGAAAACAGTGGCATAGCAGCAAATAAGAGACAAATCTTATTTAGTTTTGTAAAGTGATTAAGCTACTGCATAGGCTTAGCCTGAGGTAAAAACTGTGTGTTGACATGTGAGAGAAAGCAAGGGCAAAGCAGCCAAACAAACAAGAATCTTATTTATCTTACAAAATTGAAATAATCACTGCATTTACAAGGAGATAGGTGAAACCAGTGTCTTGAAGTTGTTTGTAAATGAATAAACAGGCAAATCAGCCAATGATACAAGTTTCTTTTTTGGTTTTCTAAAGGAAAAACTCAATGCATTCAGCCAACGTTACAGAAAAGCAGTGTTTTCAGTTTAAGTGTAATTAAAAACACATGTATAACTTTGAAAGAAAGAAGAATATTACTTAGATTTCGAGAGTGAGTTACCGGCAGCTATGGCATAGTAAAAGCAGTGTTTTGACATTCATTGTAAGTGAGAACAAGTGCATAGCTTTCATTGTAATGAGTATGTTGCTTAGTTTTGAAAACTGAAGAAACCTGTGTTTTGGCAAAGTATTAGGTCAAAGCAGTGTTTTTACATTGATAATGGGTGAAAGAAAATGCTTAGCTGCCAAAACAACAAGTATCTTACTTAGCTTACAAAGTTGAATTAACTGCAGAATTCACAGCCTGTTATGGGAAACCAGTGCTGTGAAGATGAATTTAAGTGAAAACACAGGCATAGCAGCAAAAAAAAGCAAACCTTACTTTGTTTTGTGAAGTGAAGAAACCACAGCTTTGGCTTAGCCTTATGTAAAAGCTGTGTGTTGGCATGTGATTGAAAGCAATGGCATAGCAGCCAAACAAACAAGAAACTTACTTACCTTTCAAACTTGAAGTAATTACTGAATTCACAGAGAGTTCGGTGAAACCAGTGTCTTGAAGTTATTTGTAAATGCATATACATGCAAATTAGCCAATGAAACAATTTCCATTTTTGGTTTTCAAAAGCAAAGAACTCAATGCCTTCAGCCAATGTTATGGAAAAGCAGTGTTTTCAAGTTGATTGTTAATGAAAATACATGTATAGCATTGCAAGAAATAAGAATCTTAATTAGATTTCTAAAGAGAGGTACAGGCAGCCTTGGCAAAGTAAGAGAATTGTGTTGCCATTCATTGTAAGTGAAAACAAGCGCATAGCTGCAAATGTAATGAGCATATTGCTTAGTTTTGAAAACTTTAGAAACCGGTGTTTTCACATAATATTAGGTAAAAGCACTGTTTTTACATTGATAATGTTTGAAAGCAAACACATAGCAGCCAAGAAAACAATTAATGTACTAAACTTTGAAAGATTAATTAACTGCTGCATTCACAGCCTATTAGGGGAACCCAGGCATTTGAAGATGAATTTCCGTGAAAACGCAGGCATAGCAGCAAATAAAAGACAAATCTTATTCAGTTTTTTAAAGTGAAGAATCTACTACATTGCCTAAGACTCAGGTAAAAGCTGTGTGTTGACATGTGAGTGAAAGCAAGGGCATAGCAGCCAAACAAACAAGAATGTTATTTACCTTTCAAACTTTAAGTAACTACTGCATTCACATAGAGATAGGTGAAACAAGTGTCTTGAAGATGTTTGTAAATGAATACACATGAAAATCAGCCAATGAATCAAGTGTCTTTTTGTTTTTCTAAAGCAAAGAACTCAATGTATTCAGCCAATGTTGTTGAAAAGCAGTGTTTTCAAGTTGACTGTAATTGAAAACACATGTATAGCATTGTAAGACAAGAATCTTATTGAGATTTCCAAAGTGAGGTACCGGCAGTATTGGCATAGTAAAAGCAGTGTTTAGCCATTCCTTGTAAGTGAAAATAAGTGCCTGGCTGCCAATGTATTGAGTATATTGCTTACTTTTAAAAACTGAAGATATCAGTGTTTTGGCATAGTATTAAGTAAAAGCAGTGTTTTTACATTGATAATGAGCGAAAGCAAGCGCATAGCAGCCAAACAAACAAGCATCGTACTTAACATTCAAAGTTGAATTAATTACTGCATTCACAGCCTGTTATGGGAAATCACTGTTTTGAAGATGAATTTAAGTGAAAACACAGGAATAGCAGCAAATGAAAGACAAATCTTATTTAGTTGGTAAAGTGAAGAAACCACAGCATTTGCTGAGATTAGGCAAATGGTGTGTGTTGACATGTGAGTGAAAGCAAGTGCATATCAGGAAAAACAAACAAGAATCTCCCTTACCTTTCAAACTTGAAGTAACTTCTGCATTCACAGAGATTTAGGTGAAACCAGAGTCTAGATTTTGATTGGAAATGAATACACATGAAATCAGCCTAAATAACAAGTTTCTTCTTTGGATTTCTAAAGCAAAGAACTAAATGCATTCAGCCAACGATAAGGAAAAGCAGTGTTTTCAAGTTGAATGTAATTTAAAACACATGTTTAGCATTGTAAGAAACAAAAATCTTACTTAGATTTTGAAAGTGAGGAACCGGCAACTTTGCATAGTAAAAGCAGTGTTTGGACATTCATTGTAAGTGAGAACAAGTGCATAGCTGCCAATGTAATGAGCATATTACTTAGTTTTGAAAACTGAAGCAACCAGTGTTTTGGCATAGTATTAGGTAAAAGTAGTGTTTTTATATTGATAGTGAGTGAAAGCAGGTGCATAGAAGCCAAAAAAACAAGTAACTTACTTAGCTTCATAGCTGAATTAACTGCTGCATTCACAGCCTGTTAAGGGAAACCAGTGTTTTGAAGATGAATTTAAGAGAAATAACAGGCATAGCAGCAAGTAAAAGACAAACTTTATTCAGTTTTGTAAAGTGAACAAACCACTGCATTGGCTTAACCTTAAGTCAAAGCTGTGTGTTGACATGTGACTGAAAGCAACGGCACAGCAGCCAAACAAACAAGAATATTCCTTACCTTTCAAAGTTGAAGCAACTGCTGATTTAACAGAGATTTATGTGAAACCAGTGTCTTGAAGTTGTTTGTAAATGGAAAAACATGCAAATCAGCCAATGAAACAAGTATTTTTTGGTTTCTAAATTAAAAAACTCAATGCATTCAGCCAACATTAGAGAAAAGCAGTGTTTTCAACTTGATTGTAATTGCAAACACATTTATAGCATTGTAAGAACCAAGAATTTTACTTAGATTTTGAAAGAGGAAACGGCAACTATGGCATAGTAAAAGCACTGTTTTGACATACATTTTAACTTAACATTCAAAGTTGAATTAACTGCTGCATTCACAACCTGTTATGGGAAAACAGAGTTTTGAAGAAAATTTTAAGTGAAAACCCCAGCATAGCAACAAATAAAATACAAATCTCATTTAGTTTTGTAAAGTGAAGAAACCACTGCATTAGCTTAGCCTTACGTAAAAGCTGTTTGTTGACATGTGTGTGAAAGCAGGGGCATAGCAGCCAAACAAACAAGAATCTTACTTACCTTTCAAACTTGAAGTAACTACTGCATTCACAGACAGATGGGTGAAACCAGTGTCTTGAGGTTGTTTTTAAATGAATACACATGCAAATCAGTCAATGCAACAAGTTCCTTTTTTTCTTTTCTAAAATAAAGAACTCAATGCATACAGCCAACATTAGGGAAAAGCAGTGTTTTCAAGTTGACTGTAATTGAAAACACCTGTATAGCATTGTAAGAAACAAGAACCTTACTTAGATTTCAAAAGTGAGGAATCGGCAGCTTTGGCATAGTAAAAGCAGTGTTTTGATATTCATTGTAAGTGTGAACAGGTGCATAGCTGTCAATGTAATGAGTATATTGCTTAATTTTGAAAACTGAAGAAACCAGTGCTTTGTAATAGTATTAGGTAAAAGCAGAGTTTTTACATTGATAGGGAGTTAAATAAAGCACATGGATCCAAACAAGCAAGAATCATACTTAAATGTCAAAGATGAAGTAACTGTGGCCTTCACAACCTGTTAGGGAAAACCAGTGTTTTGAAGATGAATTTAAGAGAAAATACAGGCATGGTAGCAAACAAATGTCAAATCTTATTTAGTTTTGTAAAGTGAAGGAACCACTGCCTTGGCTTAGCCTTAGGTACAACCTGGGAATTGACATGTGAGTGAAAGCAAGGGCATTACATGCAAACAATCTAGAATCTTACTTACCTTTCTTACTTGAAGTAACTACTGCATTCACAGAGAGTTAGTTGAAAACAATGTCTTGAAATTGTTTGCAAATGAATACACATGAAAATCAGCCAATTATAAAAGTTTCTTTTTTTGGTTTTCTAAAGCAAAGAACTCAATGCATTCAACCAACGTTTGGGAAAGCACTGTTTTCAAGTTGATTGTAATTAAAAACACATGTATAGCTTTGAAAGAAACAAGAATCTTACTTATATTACCAAAATGAGAAACCGGCAGATTTGCATAGTAAATGCAGTGTTTTGACATTCATTGTAAGTGAAAACAAGTGCAAGGCTGCATATGTAATGAGATATTGGTTAGTTTTCAAACCTGAAGGAACCAGTGGTTTTACATAGAATTAGGTAAAAGCACTGTTTATACATTGATAATGAGTGAAAGCAAGTGCATAGCAACCAAACAAACAAGTGCCATACTTAACTTTCAAAGTTGAATTAACGGCTGCATTCCCAGCCTGTTTTGTGAAACCAGTGTTTTGAAGATGAATTTCAGTGAAAACACAGGCATAGCTGCAAATAAAAGACTAATCTTAATTACTTTTTAAAGTGAAGACACCACTGCATTGGCTTAGCCTCAGGTGAAAGCTGTGTGTTGACATGTGTGTGAAAGAAAGGGCATAGCATCCAAACAAACAAGAATCTTACTTACATTTCAAATTTTAAGTAATTCCTGCATTCACAGAGAGATAGGTGAAACCAGTCTCTTGAAGCTTTTTGTAAATGAATAAACATGCAAAATAGCCAATGAAACAAGTTTCTTTATTGTTTTTCAAAAGTAAAGAACTCAGTGCATTCAGCCAACGTTAGGGAAAAGCAGTGTTTTCAAGTTGATTGTAATTGAAAACACATGTATAGCATTGTAAGAAACAAGAATCTTACTTAGATTTCCAAAGGGAGGAACTGACAGGTTTGGCATATTAAAAGCAGTTTTTTCATATTCACTGTAAGTGAAAACAAGTGCATAGCTGCCAAAGTAATGGGTATATTGCTAAATTTGGAAAACTGAAAAAACCACTATTTTGCCATAGTATTATTTTAAAGCAGTGTTTTTACATTGATAATGAGAGAAAGCAAGCGCATAGCACCCAAACAAACAAGTATCTTATTACCTTTCAAAGGTGAATTAAATGCTGCATTCAAAGCCTATTATGGTAAACCAGCGTAAGAAGATGAATTTCAGAGAAAACACAGGCATAGCAGTAAATAAAAGACGAATCTTATTTAGTATTGTAATGTCAAGAAACTACTGCATAGGCTTAGAATCAGGTAAAAGCTGTGTGTTCACATGTGAGTGAAACCAAGGCCATAGCATCCAAACAAACAGCAATGTTACTTACCTTTCAAACTTGAAGTAACTCCTGCGTTAACAGAGAGATAGTTGTAACCAGTGTCCTGAAATTGTTTGTAAATTAATACACATGCAAATCAGCAAATGAAACAAGCTTATTTTTTTGTTTTCTTAAGCAAATTACACAATGAGTTCAGCCAATGTTAGGAAAAGAGTGTTTTCAAGTTGATTGTAATTGAAAACACATGTATAGCATTTTAAGAAACAAGATTCTTTCTTAGATTTCGAAAATGAGTACCGGCACTTTTGCCTACCAAAAGCAGGATTTTGACATTCAGTGTAAGTGAAAACAAGTGCATACCTGCCAATGTAATGAGTATATTGTTTAGATTTGAAAACTGAGGAAACCGGTGTTTTGGCATTGTATTAGGTTAAAGCAGTGTATCCACATTGATAATGAGAGAAAGCAAGGGCATAGCAGCCAAAAAAACAAGTATCTTACTAAACTTTAAAAGTTGAATTAACAGGTGCATTCACAGCGTGTTATGGAAAACTAGGCTTTCAAGATGAATTTCAGTGAAAACAGAGTCATAGCAGCAAATAAAAGACAAAACTAATTTAGTTTTGTAAAGTGAGGAAACAACTGCATTGGCTTAGCCTCAGGCAAATACTGTGTGTTGACTTGTGAGTGAAAACAAGGGCATAGCAGCCAAAAAAAAACACAAGAATCTTACTTACCTTCCAAACTTGAAGTTACTACTGCATTCACACAAAGTTAGGGGATACCAGTGTCTTGAAGTTGTTTGTAAATGAATGCACATGCAAATCAGCCAATGAAACAATTTCTTTTTTGGTTTTCTAAAGCAAAGAACTCAAGTCATTCAGCCAACGTTAGGGAAAATCAGTGTTTTCAAGTTGATTGTAATTAAAAACACATATGCAGCTTTGAAAGAAACAAGAATCTTACTTAGATTACCAAAGTGCGGAACCAGCAGATTTGCATAGTAAAAGCTGTGTTATGACATTGATTGTTAGTGAAAAAAGTGCATAACTGTCAATATAATGAGTATATTGCTTAGTTTTGAAAACTAAAATACAGTGCTTTGGACTAGTATTAGGTTAAAGCACTGTTTTTACATTGATAATGAGTGAAAACAAGTGCATAGCAGCCAAACAAACAAGTATCTTACTTAAGTTTCAAATTGAAATAAATGCTGCATTTACAGCCTGTTACTGGAAGCCAGCGTTTTGAAGATGAATTTAAGTGAAAACACAGGCATAGCAGCAAATAAAAGAAAAATCATATTTAATTTTTTGAAGTAAAGAAAACATTGCATTGGCTTAGCCTTTGGTAAAAGCTGTGTATTCACATGGTAGTGAAAGCAAGGGTACAGCAGCCAAACAAAGAAAAATCTTACTTACCTTTCAAACTTGAGGTAAGTGCTGCATTCATAGAGGGTTAGGTAAAAACATTGCCTTGAAGTTGATTGTAAATGAATACACATGAAAATCAGCCAATGAACCAAGTTTATTTTTGGTTTTCTAAAGCAAAGAATTGAATGCATTCAGCCAAAGTTAGGGAAAGGCAGTGTTTTCAATTTGATTGTAATTGAAAACACGTGTAGATTTTAAGAAACAAGAAACTTACTTAGATTTCAAAAGTGAAGAACCGGTAGCTTTGGCAAAGTAAAAGCAGTGTTTTGATATTCATTTTAATTGAGAACAAATGCATAGGTGTCAATGAAATGAGTATATTGCTTAGTTTTGAAAATAGAAGAAACCAGTGTTTTGGCATAGTATTAGGTCAAAGCAGTGTTTTTACATTGATAATGAGTGAACGTAAGTGCATAACAGGAATCAAACAAGTGTTTACTTAACTTTCAGAATTAAATTTACTGCTGGATTCACAGCCTGTTACGGGAAGCCAGTGTTTTCTGTGTGAGTTTAAGTGAAAACACAGGCATAGCAACAAATAAAAGACAAATCTTATATAGTTTTGTAAAGTGAAGAAATGTCTGCATTGGCTTAGCCTGAGATAAAACTGTGTGTTAACATGTTATTGAAAGCAAGTGCATAGCAACCAAACAAACAAGAATCCTACATACCTTTCAAACTTGAAGAAACTGCTGCATTCACTGAGAGATAGGTGAAACCAGTGTCTTGAAGCTGTTTGTAAATGAACACACATGCAAATCTGCTAATGAAATAAGATACTTTTTTCGTTTTCTAAAGCAAAGAATTGAATGCATTCAGCCAACCTTAGGGAAAAGCAGTGTTTTCAAGTTGATTGTCATTGAAAACACATACTTACCAGTGTAAGAAACCAGAATCTTAATTAGGTTTCATAAATTAGGAACTGGCAACTTTTGCAGTGTAAAAGGAGAAGTTGGTCATTTGTTGTAAGCAAATAAAAGGGAGTAGCTACCAAAGTAAGGCTTATTTTGCTTAAGTTTGAATACTGAAGAAACCTGTGTTTTGGCATAGTATTGGGTAAAGGCAGTGTTTTAAGATTTATAGTGAGTTAAAGCAAGCACACAGAAGCCAAACAAACAAGTATCTTAATTAATTTTCAAAGTTGAATTAACTGCTGCATTCACAACCTGTTATGGGAAACCAGTGTTTGAAGACGAATTTCAGTGAAAACACAGGCTAGCAGCAAATAAAAGACAAATCTTATTCAGTTTTGAAAAGTGAAGAAACTACTTCATAGTCTTAGCCTCAGGTAAAACTGTGTGTTGACATGTGAGTGAAAGCAAGGGCATAGCACCGAAACAAACAAGATTCTTACTTACTTCAAACTTGAAGTAACTACTGCATTCACAGAGATTTAGGGGAAATCCGTGACTTGAAGTAGTTTCTAAATGAATACACATGCAGATCAACCAATTAAACAAGTTTCATTTTGATTTTCTAAAGCAAAGAAAAGTAAGGGAAAAGCATTGATTTAAAGTTGATTGTAATTGAAACGCATGTATTGCATTGTAACAAACAAGAATCTTACTTAGATTTCAAAAGTGAGGAACTGACATCTTTGGCATAGTAAAAGCAGTGTTTTGACATTCATTGTAAGTCAAAACAAGGGCATAGTTGCCATGTAATGAGTATATTGCTTAGTTTTGAAAACTGAAGAAACCAATGTTTTGGCATATAATTAGATAAAAGTAGTGTGTTTACATTGAAAATGAGTGAAAGCAAGTGCATAGCACCCAAACAATCAAGTATCTTACTTAGTTTTCAAAGTTGAATTAAGTGCTGTATTCAGAGACTGCTAGGGGAAACCACTGTTTTGAAAATGAATTTAACTGAAAACACAGGCATAGCAGCAAAAAAAATACATAACTTATTTAGTTTTGTAAAGTGAAGGAACCAATGCATTGGTTAGGCATAGGTAAAACCTGGGTGTTGGCATGTGTGTAAAATCAAGTGCATAGCAGCCAAACATCAAGAATTTTACTTAACTTTCAATCTTGAAGTAACTACTGCATTAACAGGGAGTTAGTTAATACCAGTGTCTCGAAGTTCTTTGTAAATGAATGCACATGAAAATCAGCCAATGAAACAAGTTCCTTTTTTGGTATTCTAAATCAAAGAACTCAATTCATTCAATGAACGTTAAGGAAAAGGAGTGTTTTCAAGTTGATTTTAATTGAAAATATTTGTATAGCATTTAAGAAACAAGGATCTTACTTAGATTTTGAAAGTGAGGAACCGGCAGCTTTGGCATAGTAAAAGCAGTGTTTTGACATTCATTTAAAGTGGGAACAAGTGCATAGATACCAATATAATGAGTATATTGCTTCGATTTGAAAACTGAAGAAACCAGTCTTTTGGCAATATATTGGGTAAAAGCAGTGTTTTTACATTTATAGTGAGTGAAAGCAAGCTCATATAAGCCAAACAAACAGGCATCTTACTTTACTTTGAATGTTGAATTAACTGCTGCATTCACTGTCTGTTAGCAGTAACCAGTGTTTTGAAGATGAATTTTAGTGAAAACCCTGGAATAGCAGCAAATAAAAGACAAATCTCTTTTAGTTTTGTAAAGTGAAGAAAGCACTGCATTGGCTTAATCTTAGAGAAAAGCTGTGTGTTGACATGTGCATGAAAGCAAGGGCATAACAGACAAACAAACAAGATTCTTAATTAAATTTCAAACTTGAAGTAACTACTGCATTCACAGAGAGTTGTTTGTAAATGAATACACATGCAAATCAGCCAATGAAACAAGTTTCTTTTTTGGTTTTTTAAAGTAAAGAACCCAATGAATTCAGCCAACGTTAGGGAAAAGCAGTGTTTTCAAGTTGATTGTAATTGAAACACATGTATAGCATTGTAAGAAACAAGAATCTTAATTAGATTTAGCAAGTAATGAACCTGCAGTTTTAGCATAGTAAAAGCAGTGTATTGCCATTTATTGTAAGTGAAAAAAAGTACATAGCTGCCAATGTAATGAGTATATAGCTGAGTTTCAAAGACTGAAGAAACCAGTGTTTTGGCATAGTATTAGGTAAAAGCACTGTTTTTACATTGATAATGTGTGAAAACAAGCGCATAGCAGCCAAACAAACAAGTATCTTACTTATCTTTCAAAGTTGAATTAACTTCTGCATTCACAGCCTGTTACAGGAAACAATGTTTTGAAGATTACTTTAAGTAAAAACACAGGCATAGCAGCAAATAAAAGACAAAACTTATTTAGATTTGTAATGTGAAGAAACCTCAGCATTGGCTTAGCCTTAGGTAAAACCTGTTAGTTAACAAATGAGTGAAAGCAAGGACATAGCAGCCAAACGAACAATAATCTACTTACCTTTCAAACTTGAAGCTACTACCGCATTCACAGCGAGATGGGTGAACCCGGTGTCCTGAATTTTTTTGCAAATGAATACTCATGCAAATCAGCCAATGAAACAAGTTGCTGTTTCGGTTTTCTAAAGCAAAGAACACAAGGCATTCAGCCAATGCCAGGGAAAAGCAGTGTTTTCAAGTTGATTGCAATTGAAAACACATGTATAGCATTGTAAGAAAAAACAATCTAACTTAGATTTCTAATGTGAGGAACCAGCAGCATTCGCATAGTTAAAACAGTGTTTTGACATTCATTGTAAGTGAGAACAGGTGCATAGCTGAAAATGTAATGAGCATATAGCTTAGTTTTGAAAACTGAAGAAACCAGTGTTTTGTCATTGTATTAGGTAAAAGTAGTGTTTTCACATTGATAGTCATTGAAAGCAAGTGTATAGAAGCCAAATAAACAATAATCTTCTATAACTTTCAAAATTAATTTAACTGACGCTCTCACAGACTGGTAATGGAAACCAGTGTTTTGAAGATGAATTTAAGTGATAACACAGGCACAGCAGCAAATGATAGACAAATCTTATTTAGTTTGTAAACTGAAGAATGCACTGCATTGGTTTATCCTTAGGTAACAGCTGTCTGTTGACATGTGAGTGAAATCAAGGGCACAGCAGCCAAACAATCAAGAATCTTACTTACCTTTCAAACATGAAGTAACTATTGCATTCAGATAGATTTAGGTGAAACCTGTGTCTTGAAGTTTTTTAAATAAATACACATGAAATTCAGGAAATGAAATATGTTTCATTTTTGGTTTTCTAAAGCAAAGAACTCAAAGAATTCAGCCAACGTTAGCGAAATGCAGTGTTTTCAAGTTGAATGTAATTGAAAACCCATGTAAAGCATTGTAAGAAGCATGAATCTTTCTTAGATTTCCAAAGTGAGGAACCTGCAGCTTTGGCATAGTAAAGGCAGTGTTTTGCCATTCATTGAAAGTGTAAACAAGTACACAGCAGCCATTTTAATGAGTATATTGCTTGGTTTTGGAAACTGAATGAACCAATATTTTGGCATCGTATTGTGTAAAAGCAGTGATTTCATATGGATAGTGAGTGGAAGCAAGCTCATAGAATAAAAAAAAAACAAATATCTTACTTAACTTTCAATGTTGAATTAATTGCTGCATTCACAGCCTGTTACCGGACAATACGTTTTAAAGGTGAATTTCTGTGAAAACACAGGCATAGCAGCAAATAAAGAAAATCATATTAATTTTGTAAAATGAAGAACCCACTGCTTTGGCTTAGCATTAGGCAAAACCTGTCTGCTGACATGTCAATTAAATCAAGGACATAGCAGCCAAACAAACAAGAATCTTACTTACCTTTCAAACTTGAAGTAACTACTACATTCACATAGAGTTAGATGAAACCAGTGTCTTGAAGTTGTTTTTAAATGAATGCACATGCAAATCAGCCAATGAATTGAGTTTCTTTTTTGGTTTTCTAAAGAAAAAATCAATGAATTCAGCCAATGTTAGGGAAAACCAGTGTTTTCAAGTTGATTGTAATTGAAAACACATGTATAGCTTTGAAAGAAACAAGAATCTTACTTAGATTACCAAAGTGAGGGAGCGGCAGTTTTTGCATAGTAAAAAAAGTGTTATGACATTCACTGTAATTGAAAACAAGTGCATACCTGCCAATGTAATGAAACCAGTGTTTTGGCATAATATTAGGTAAAATCTGTTCTTACATTGATAATGAGTGAAAGCAAGCGCATAGCAGGCAAACAAACAAGTATCTTACTTACCTTTAAAAGATTAATTAAATGCTGCACTCACAACCTTTTAAGTGAAACCAGTGTTTTGAAGACGAATTTAAGTGAAAACACAGGCATAGCATCAAATAAGAGACAAAGCTTATTTTGTTTTGTAAAGTGAAGAAACCACTGCATTGGCTTACCCTTAGGTAAAAGCTGTGTATTTACACGTGAGTGAAAACAAGGGCATAGCAGCCAAACGAACAATAATTTTACTTACCTTTCAAAATTAAAGTAACTACTGCATTCACATAGAGTTACGTGAAACCATTTTCTTGAAGTTTTTTGCAAAAGAATGCACATGCAAATCAGCCAATGAAACAACTTTATTTTTGGTTTTCAAAAGCAAATAATTCAAAGCATTCAGCCAACGTTATGGAAGTGTTTTCAAATTGATTGTAATTGAAAACACAATTATAGCTTTGAAAGCAACAAGAATCTTACTTATTTTACCAAAGTAAGAAACCAGCAGTTTTTGCTTAGTAAAAGCAGTGTTATGACATTCATTTTAAGTGAAAACGAGTGCAAAGCAGCCAATGTAATGAGTATATTGCTTAGTTTTGAAAACTGAAGAAACAAGTGTTTTGTCATACTATTACATAAAGGAGTGTTTTTATATTGATAATGGGTGAAAGCAAGCACATAGCAGCCAAACAATCAAGTATCTTACTTAACATTCAAAGTTGAAATAGCTGCTGCATTCACAGCATTAACAGGAAACCAGTGTTTTGAAGATGAATTTCAGAGAAAGCACAGGCAAAGCAGCAAATAAAAGACAAATCTTGCTTAGTTTTGTAAAGTGAAGAAACCACTGCATTGGCTTAGACTTAAACGTTGTGTGTTGACTTGTGAGTGAAAACAAAGGCATAGCAGCCAAAGAAAGAAGAAACTTTCTTACTTTTCAAACTTGAAATAGCTACTGCATTCACAGAGAGTTTGTTGAAACCGGTGTCTTGAATTTGTTTGTAAATGAACACACATGCAAATCAGCCAATGAACATGTTTCTTTTTTGGTTTTCAAAAGCAAAGAACTCATTGGATTCAGCCAAAATTACGGAAAAGCAGTTTTTTCAAGTTGATTGTAATTGAAAACACATGTATAACTTTGTAAGAAACAAGAATCTTACTTAGATTTGAGAGTGAGGAACCAGGAGCTTTGGCATAGTAAAAGCGGAGTATTGACATTCACTGTAAGTGAGAACAAGTGCATAGCTGCCAATGTAATGGGTATATTGCTAAGGTTTGATAACTGAAGAAACCAGTGTTTTGGCATATTATTAGGTAAAAGTAGTGTTTTTACAAGGATAATGAGTGAAATCATGTGCATAGCAGCCAAACAAACAAGTATCTTTCTTAAATTTCAGAGTTGAATTAAGTGCTGCATTCACACCCTGTTACAGGAAACCAGTGTTTTGAAGATGAACTTCAGAGAAAACACAGGCATTGCAGCAAATAAAAAACAAATCTTATTTTGTTTTGTAAAGAGAAAAACTGCTGCATAGGCTTAGCCTGAGGTAAAAACTGCGTGTTGACATGTGAGTGAAAACAAGGGCTTAGGAGCCAAACAAAAAAGAATCTTATTTACCTTTCAACCTTGAAGTAACTACTGCATTCACAGAGAGATAGGTCAAACCAGTGTCTTGAAGATTTTTTGTAAATAAATACACATGAAAATCAGCCTATGAATCAATTTTCTTTTTGTTTTTCTAAAGCAAAGAATTCAATGCATTCAGCCAATGTTACAGAAAAGCAGTGTTTCCAAGTTGATTGTAATTGAAAACACATGTGTAGGTATGTAAGAAACAAGAATCTTACTTAGATTTCAAAAGTGAGGAACCGACAGCTTTGGTATAGTAAAAGCAGTGTTTTGACATACATTATAAATTAGAACAAGTGCATAGCTGCCCATGTAATGAATATAGTTTTGGGTAAAAGCAGTGTTTTTACATTTAAAGTGAGTGTACACAAGGGCATAAAAACCAAACAAACAAGAATCTTACTCAATTTTCAAAGTTGAATTAACAGCTGCATTCACAGCCTATTAGGGGTAACCGGTGTTTTCAAGATGAATTTAAGTGAAAACACAGGCATAGCAGCAAATGAAACACAAACCTTATTTAGTTTTGTAAAGTGAAGAAACCACTGCATTGGCATAGACTTAGGTAAAAGCTGTGTGTTGATATGTGAGTGAAAGCAAGGGCATAGCAGCCAAACAAACAAGAAACTTACTTACCTTTCAAATTTGAAGTATCTACTGCAATCACAGAGAGTTAGGTGAAACCAGTGACTTGAAGTTGTTTGTAAGTAAATTCACTTGCAAATCAGCCAAAGAAACAAGTTTCTTTTTTGGTTTTCTAAAGCAAAAAACACAATGAATTCAGCCAACGTTAGGGAAAAGCACTGTTTTCAAGGTGATTGTAATTGAAAACACATGTATAAAATTGTAAGAAACAAGAATCTTCCTTAGTTTTTGAAAGTGAAGAACTGGTAGATTTGGCATAGTAAAAGCAGTGTTTGAACATTCATTGTAAGTGAAAACAAGTTCATAGCTGCCAATGTAATGTGTATATTGCTTAGTTTTGAAAACTGAAGAAACCAATGTCTTGGAATAGTATTAGGAAAAAGCAGAGTTTTTACATTAATAATGAGTGAAAGCAAGCACATATCAGAGAAAAAAACAGTATCTTACTTAATTTTCAAAGTTGAGTTAACTGCAGCATTTATAGCTGGTTTGCAGAAACCAGTGCTTTCAAGATGAACTTACGTGAATACACAGGCATAGCAGCAAATAAAAGGCAAACCTTATTTAGCTTTGTAAAGTGAAGAAATCATGGAATTGGCTTAGCCTCTGGTAAAATCTGTGTGTTGACATGTATGTGAAAGCAAGGGTATAGCACCCAAGCCAGCAAGAATCTAAAATATCTTTCAAACTTGAAGTGACTGCTGCATTCACAGAGGGTTCGGTGAAACCAGTGTCTTGAAATTGATTGTAAATGAATACACATACAAAGAGCCAATGAAACAAGTTTCCTTTCTGGTTTTAAAAAGCAAAGACCTCAAGGCATTTAGGCAACGGTAGGGAAAAGCAGTGTTTTCAAGTAGATTGTAATTGAAAACACATGTATAACATTGTAAGAAACAAGAATCTTGCTTAGATTTCAAAATTGAAGAACCAGCAACTTTGGCATAGTAAAAGCAGTGTTTTGACGTTCATTGTAAGTGAGAACAAGTGCATAGCTGCCAACGTAATGAGTATATTGCTTAGGTTTGAAAACTGAAGAAACTACTGTTTTGGCATAATATTAGGTAAAAGTAGTGTTTTTACATTGATAATGAGTGAAAGCAAGCACAGAGCAGCCAAACCAACAAGAATTTCCTTAACTTTCAAAATTGAATTAAGTGCTGCATTCACAGCCTGATAGGGGAAATCATTGATTTGTAGATGAATTTAAGGAAATACAAGGTCAAACCAGCAAATAAAAGACAATTCTTATTTAGTTTTGTAAAGTGAAGAAACCATGGCATTGGCTTAGTCTTAAGCAAAAGCTGTGTGTTGACATGTGTGTGAAAGCTAGGGTATTGCACCCAAACAAACGAGAATCTTACTTACCTTTCAATCTTGAAGTAACTACAATATTGAAAGACAGACAGGTGAAACCAGTGTCTTGAAGTTGTTTGTAAATGAATACACATGCAAAGCAGCCAATGAAACAAGTTCATTTTTTGTTTTTCTAAAGCAAAGAACTCAATGCATTCAGCCAAATTTAGGGGAAACCTGGGTTTTCAAGTTGATTGTAATTGAAATCACATGTACAGCTTTGAAAGAAACAAGAATCTTTCTTAGATTACCAAAGTGAGTAACCAGCATCTTTTGCTTAGTAAAAGCATTGTTATGATATTAAGTGTAAATGAAAACAAGTGCATAGCTGCCAATGAAATGAGCATATCGCATTGTTTTGAAAACTGAACAAACCAGTGTTTTGGCTTAAATTACGTAAAAGCACTGTTTTTACATTGATAATGAGTGAAAGCAAGGATATAGCTGCCAAACAAACAAGTATCTAACTTAATTTTCATAGTTGAATTAACGGCTGCATTCACAGCCTTTAACGGGCCACCAGTGTTTTGAAGATGAATTTCAGAGAAAGCACAGGCAGAGCACAAATAAAAGACAAATCTTGTTTAGTTTTGTAAAGTGAAGAAACCACTCTAATGGTTTAGCCTTAGGCAAACTCTGTGTGTTGAATTGTGAGTGAAAACAAAGGCAAAATATCCAAACAACAAGAATCTTACTTACTTTTCAAACTTGAAATAACTACTGAATTCATAGAGATTTAGATGAAATCAGTGTCAGGAAGATATTTTTAAATGAATACACATGCAAATCAGGCAAGGAAACAATTTTTTTTTCATATTCTAAATCAAAGAACTCAATGCATTCAGCCAACGATAGGGAAAACCAGTGTTTTCAGGTTGATTGTAATTGAAAACACATGTATAGCATTGTAAGAAACAGGAATCTTACTTAGATTTCGAAAGTGAGGAAATGGCAGCTTTGGCAGAGTAAAAGGAGTGGTTGGTCATTCGTTGAAAGAGAAAAAAATGAACACCTGGCAATATAAGGTTTATATTGCTTCGTTTTGAGAACTGAAGAAAGCAACGTTTTTCACTAATATTAGGTAAAAGCAGTGTTTTTACACTGATAACGAGTGAAAGCAAGCACATAGCAGCCAATCAAACATGTATCTTACTTAACTTTCAAAGTTGAATTATCTGCTGATTTCACAGCCTGTTAAGGAAAACCAGTGTTTTGAAGATGAATAGAAGTGAAAACACAGGCAGAGCAGGAACTAAAAGACAAATGTTATTTAGTTTTGAAAAGTGAAGAAATGACTGCATTGGCTTAGCCTTAGGCAAAACTGTGTGGTGATATGTGAGTGAAAACAAGGGCATAGCAGCCAAACAAACAAGAATCTTACTTACCTTTCAAACTTTAAATAACTCCTGCATTCCCAGAGAGATAGGTGAAACTAGTGTCTTGAAGTTGTTTATAAATAAATACACATGCAAATCAGCCAATGAAGCAAGTTACTTTTTTTGTTTTCTAAAGCAAATAACAATGCATTTTGCTGAGGTTAGGGAAAAGCAGTATTTTCGAGTTGATTTTTACTGAAAACATATGTATAGCAGGGTAAGAAACAAGAAAGTTAATTAGATTACCAAAGTGAGGGACCGGCAGCTTTTGCAGAGTAAAATAAGTGTTTTGACATTCATTTCAAGTGAACACAAGTGCATAGCTTTATAGGTCATGAGGATGTTTCTTAGTTTGAAAACTGAAGAAACCACTGTTTTGGCTTAGTATTAGGTATAAACACTGTTTTTACATTGATAATGAGTGAAAGCAAGTGCATAGCATTCAAAAAAACAAGTATCTTACTTAACTTTCAAAGTGGAATTAACGGCTGCATTCACAGCCTGTTAGGGGAAACTACTGGTTTGAAAATGAATTTAAGTGAAAACACAGGCATAGCAGCAAATAAAAGACAAATCTTATTTGGTTAAAGAGAAGAAACCACTGTATTGATTTAGCCTTAGGTAAAAGCTGGGTGTTGACATGGGAGTGAAAGCAAGGGTATAGCAGCCAAACAACAAAAATCTTACTTACTTTTCAAACTTGAAGTATGTGCTGCATTCACAGAGAGTTAGGTAAAACAAATGTCTTGAAGTTGTTTGTAAAAGAATACACATGCAACTCATTCAATGAAACAAGTTTCTTTTTTGTTTTCTAGGCAAAGTACTCAAAGCATTCAGCCAACATAAGGGAAAAGCAGTGTTTTCAAGTTGATTGTCATTGACAACACTTGAATAGCATTGTAAAAAACAAGAATCTTAGTTATATTACTAAAGTGCGGCCCTGGCAGCTTCGGCATAGTAAAAGCACTGTTTTGACATTCATTGTAAGTGAAAACAAGAGCATAGCTGCGAAAGTAAAGAGTATATTGTTTGGTTTTGAAATTGAAGATACCAGTGTTTTGGCATATTATTTGGTAAAAGCAGTCTTTTTACATGGACAGTGAGTGAAAGCAAGCACATAGCAGCCAAACAAACAAGGATCTTACTTAACTTTCAAAGACGAATTAACTGCTGCATTCACAGCCTGTTATGGGAAACCTGTGCTTTGAAGATGAATTTCAGTGAAAACACAGGCATAGCAGGAAATAAAAGACAAATCTTATTTAGTTTTCTAAAGTGAAGAAACTACTCTATAGGCTTAGCCTGAGATAAATCTGTGTGTTGACATGTGAGTGAAAGCAAGGGCACAGCATCCAAACAAACAAGAATTTTACTTAAATTTCAAACTCCTGCATTCACAGAGAGATAGGTGAAACCATTGTCTTGAAGTTGTTTGTAAATGAATACACATGCAAATCAGCCAATGAAACAAGTACTTTTTTGATTTTCTAAAGCAAAGTATTCAATGCATTTAGCCCACTTTAAGGAAAAGCAGTGTTTTCAAGTTGATTGTAATTGAAAACACATCTATAGCATTGTAAGTAACAAGAATCATACTTTGATTTCCAAAGTGAGGATCCGGCAGCTTTGGCATAATAAAAGCAATGTTTTTCCATTTACTGTAAGTGAAAACAAGTGCAAAGCTGCAAATATAATGAGTATATTGCTTAGTTTTGAAAACTGAAGAAACCAGTGTTTTGGCCTGGTATTAGGTAAAAGCCATGTTTTTACATTGATTATGATTGAAAGGAAGCCCATAGCACCAAACAAGCAAGTATCTTATATAACTTTCAAATTTGAATTTACTGCTGCATTCACAGCCTGTTATGCGAAACCCGTGTTTGAAGATGAATTTAAGTAAAAACACAGGTATAGCAGCAAATAAAATACAAATCTTTTAGTTTTGTAAAGTGAAGAAACCATTGCATTGACTTAGCCTTAGGTAAAAGCTGTGTGTTGACATGCGAGTGAAAGCAAGGGCATAGCAGCAAAAGAAACAGGAAGCTTACTTACATTTCAAACTCGAAGTAACTACTGCATTCACAGAGAGATATGTTAAACCAGAGTCTTGAAGTTGTTTGTAAAGGAATTCACATGCAAAACAGCCAATGAAAGAAGTTTCTTTTCTGGTTTTCTAAAGGAAAGAACTAAATGCATTCAGCCAACTTAAGGGAAAAGCATTGTTTTCAAGCTGATTGTAATTGAAAACACATGTATAGCATTGTAAGAAACAAGAATCTTACTTAGTTTTCCAAAGTGAGTAACTGGCAGCTTTGGCATAGTAAAAGCAATTTTTGCCATTCATTGTAAGTGAAAACAATTCCTAGGTGCCAATGTAATGACTTTATTGCTTAGTTTGAAAAGTGAAGAAACCAGTGTTTTGGCATATTATTATGTAAAAGCAGTGTTTTTACATTGATAATGAATAAAAGAAATTGCAGAGCAGACAAACAAACAAGTACCTAATTAAGCATTCAGAGTTGAATTAACTGCGATATTCAAAGCCTCTTAGGCGAAACCAGTGTTTTGAAGATGAATTTAAGTGAAAACACAGGCATAGCAGCAAAAAAAAAAGACAAACTTGTTTAGTTTGTATGTGAAGAAACCACTGCAAAGGCTTAGCCTTACATAAAAGCCGTGTGTTGACATGTGTTTGAAAGCATGGACATAGCAGCCAAACAGAAAAGAATACTTGTCTTTCAAACTTGAAGTAACTACTGCATTCACAGAGAGTTAGGTGAAACCAAAGTTTTCAAGTTGTTTGTAAATGAATGCACATGCAAGTCATCCAATGAAACAAGTTTCTTTTTTGATTTTCTAAAGCAAAGAACTCAATGAATTCAGCCAACGTTAATGAAAACAGTATTTTCAAGTTGATTGTAATTGAAAACACATGTATAGCATTGTAAGAAATAAGAATTTTACTTAGATTTTGAAAGTGAGGTACCGACAACTTTGGCATAGTGAAAGCAGTCTTTGGCATTTCATGGTATGTGAAAATAAGTGAATAACTGCTAATGTAATGAGTATATTCCGTAGTTTTGAAAACTGATGAAACGAATGTTTTGGCAGTGTATTAGGTAAAAGCAGTGTTTTTCCATTGATAATGAGTGAAAGCAAGTGCATAGGAGCCAAATAAACAAGTATCTTACTTAGCTTTCAAATTTGAATTAACTGCTACATTCACAGCCTGTTACAGGAAACCAGTGTTTTAAAGATGCATTTCAGTGAAACCACAGGCATAGCC
The DNA here is from genome assembly GCA_029593785.1 of Cabassous unicinctus. Classification (NCBI taxonomy): domain Eukaryota; kingdom Metazoa; phylum Chordata; class Mammalia; order Cingulata; family Chlamyphoridae; genus Cabassous; species Cabassous unicinctus. Next base: position 99,492 of record JAQZBX010000276.1, read on the forward strand.
GCTTATAAAGGATAAATATTTTAGTTTTGTAAGGTGAACAAACCACTCTATTGGCTTAGCCTTAGGCAAAACTCTGTGTTGACATGTGAGTGAAAGTAGGGGCATAGCGACCAAACAAACAAGAATCTCTCTTACATTTCAAACTTGAAGTAACTACTGCATTCCCAGAAAGTTAGGTGAAACCAGTGTCTTGAAGTTTTTGGTAAAGGAATACACAGGCAATCAGCCAAAGAAACAAGTTTCTTTTTTGGTTTTCTAAGTCAAAGAACTCAATGCATTCAGCCAACATTAGGGAAAGCAGTGTTTTCAAGTTGATTGTAGTTGAAAACACATGTATTGCATTGTAAGAAACAAGAATTTTTCATAGATTACTAAAGTGAGGAACCGGCAGCTTTGGCATAATAAAAGCAGTGTTCTGACATTCATTGTAAGTGAGAATAAGGGCATAGCTGCCAATGTAAGGTTTATATTGCTTAGATTAGAAAACAGAATAAATCAGTGTTTTGGCATGGTATTAGGTAAAAGCATTGTTTTTACTTTGATGATGAGTGAAAGCAAGTGCATAGCATCCAAAAAATCAAGTATTTTACTTAAATTTCAAAGATGAATTAGCTGCTAAATTCACAGCCTGTTACAGGAAACCAGTGTTTTGGAGATGAATTTCTGAGAAAACACAGGCATAGCATCAAATAAAAGACAAATCTTATTTAGTTTTTGTAAAGTGAAGAAAGCACTCCATTGGCTTTGCCTTAGGAAAAGCTGTGTGTTGACATGTGAGTACAAAGAAGGTCATAGCAGCCAAACAAACAAGAATCTTACTTACATTTCAAGCTTGAATTAACTACTGCATTCACAGAGAGTTCAGTGAAACCAGTGTCTTGAAGTTGTTTTTAAATGAATACACATGCAAATTAGCCAAAGAAAGATGTTTGATTTTGGATTTCTAAAGCAAAGAACTCAATGCATTCAGCCAAAGGTAGGGAAAAGCAGTATTTTCAAGTTGATTGTAATTTAAAACACATGTTTAGCATTGAAAGAAACATGAATCTAATTCAGATTTCGAAAATGAGGAACTGGCAGCTTTGGCATATAAAAGCAGTGTTTTTGCATTCATTCTAAATGAAATCAAGTGCATACCTGCCATTTTAATGAGTATGTTGCTTAGTTTTGAAAAATGAAGAAACCAGTGTTATGGTATAGTATTAGGTTAAAACAGTGTTTTTACAATGATGAGTGAAAGCAAGCACATAGCAGCCAAACAAACAAGTAACTTACTTAACTTTGAAAGTTGAATTAACTGCTGCATTCACAGTTTTTATGCTAAACCAGTGTTTTGAAGATGAATTTAACTGAATACACTGGCATAGCAGCAAATAAAAGAAATTTCTTATTTAATTTTGTATGGTGAAAAATCCACTGCATTGTCTTAGCCTTAGGCAGAACTCTGTGTTGACATTTGAGTGAAAGCAAGGGCATAGCATACAAACAAAGAAGAATCTTACTTACCTATCAAAATTGTAGTAACTACTGCATTCACAGAGAGTTAGGTTAAACCAGTGTTTTGAAGTTGTTTGTAAATGAATACACATTCAAATCAGCCAATGAAACAAGTTACTTTTTTGGTTTTCTAAAGCAAAGAACTCAATGCATTCAGCCAACCTTAAGGAAAAGCAGTGCTTTCAAGTAGATTTTAATTTAAAACACATGTAGAGCCTTGTAAGAAACAAGAATCTTACTTAGATTTTGAAAGGGATGAACCGGCAGCTCTGGCATAGTAAAAGCAGTGTTTTGCCATTCATTGTAAGGGAAATCAAGTGTATAGCTGCCAATGCAATGAGTTTTTGCTTAGTTTTGAAAACGGAAGTATCCAATGTTTTGACATAGTATTAGGTAAAAGCACAGTTTTTACATTGATATTGAATGAAAACAAGCGCAAAGCACCCACACAAAAAAGTATCATACTTATCTATCAAATTTGAATTAACTGCTACATTCACAAACTGTTATGGGAAACCAGTTTTTTGAAGGTGAATTTAACTGAATACACAGGCCTAACAGGAAATAAAAGAAAAATCTTATTTAGTTTTGTGAAGTGAAGAAACAATCCAATGGCTTACCTTTAGGCAAAACTGTGTGTGCATATGTGAGTGAAAGCAAGTGCATAGCATCCACGAAAAAAGATTCTTACTTACCTTTCAAACTTGAAGTAACTACTGTTTTCACAGAGAGATAGGTGAAACCAGTGTCTTGAAGTTGTTTGTAAATGAATACACATGCGAATCAGCCAAAGAAACAATTTCCTTTTTTGGTTTTCTAAACAAAGAAATCAATGCATTCAGCCAATATTAGGGAAAAGCACTGTTTTCAATTTGAATGTAATTGAAAACACATGTATCGCATTGTAAGAGACAAGAATCTTATTTAGATATTAAAATTGAGGAACTGGCAGTTTTGCAGAGTAAAAGCATTGGTTGGACATTCATTGTAAGTGAGAACAAGTGCATAGCTGAAAATGTAATGTTTATATTGCTTAGTTTTGAAAAATAAGAAACCAATGTTTTGGCATAGTGTTACGTAAAAGCAGAGTTTTTATATTGATAATGAATGACAGCAAGCACATAGCAGCCAAACAAACAAGAATCTTATTTATCTTTTAAACTTGGAGTAACTTCAGCGTTACCAGAGATTTAGGTGAAACCAGTGTCTTGAAGTTGTTTGTAAATGAATATAAATGCAATCAGCCAATATAACAAGTTTCTTTTTTGGTTTTCTGAAACAAAGAACTAAATGTATTCAGCCAAAGCTAAGGAAAAGCAGTGTTTTCAAGTTGATTGTAATTGAAAACTCATGCTTTGCAGTGTAAAAAGCTAGAATCTTATTTAGGTTTCAGAAGTGATGAATCTGCAGCTTTGGCAGAGCAAAAGGAGTGGTTGGTCATTTGTTGTAAGTGAAAAAAATTGTATAGCTGTCAAAGTAGTGACAGTTTGTTTTGAAAACTGAAGAAACCAGTGTATTGGCATATTATTAGGTAAAAGCAGGGTTTTTACATTGATAATGAGTGAAAGCAAGTGCATAGCAGCAAAAAAACAAGTAAATTACTTAACTTTCACAGTTGAATTAACTGCTGCATTCACAACCTGTTAGGGGAAACCAGTGATTTGAAGACGAATTTAAGTGAAAACAGAGGCATAGCAGCAAATAAAAAACAAATCTTATTTCGTTTGTAAAGTGAAGAAACCACTGCATTGGCTTAGCCTTAGTCAAAACTGTGTGTCGACATGTGAGTGACAGCAATGGCATAGCAAACAAAAAAAACAGGAATCTTATTTACCTTTCAATCTTGAAGTATCTACTGCATTCACAGAGTTAGGTGAAACCAGTGTCTTTAAATTGTTTGTAAATGAATACACATGCAAATCAGCAAATGAAACAACTTTCTTTTTTGGTTTCTAAAGCAAAGAACTCAATGCATTCAGCCAAAGTCAGGGAATAGCAGGTTTTCAAGTTGATTGTAATTCAAAACACATGCTTAACAGAGTAAGAAACAAGAATCTTACTTAGTTTTCAAAAGTGAGGAACAAGCAACTTTTGCAGAATAAAAGGAGAGGATGGTCTTTCGTTGTAAGCTAAAAAAAGTGAATAGGTGCCAATGTAAGGAGTATATTTCTTAAATTTGAAAACTGAAAAAACCAGTGTTTTGGGATATGATTAGGATAAAGCAGGGTTTTTACATTGATAATGAGTGAAAGCAAGCACACAGCAGCGAAATAAACAAGTATCTTACAAAACTTTCAATGTTGAATTAACTGCTGCATTCACAGCCTGTTAAGGGAAACCAGTGTTTTAAAGATGAATTTAAGTGGAAAATATAGGCATAACAGCAAATAAAAGACAAGTCTTATTTAGATTTATAAAGTGAAGAAACCACATCATTTTCTTTGCCTAAGGCAAAATTTGTGTGTTGACATGTGTGTGAAAGCAAGGGCATAGCAGCCCAAAAAACAAGAACCTTTCTTAAGTTTCAAACTTGAAGTAACAACTGCATTCACAGAGAGTTAAGTGAAACCAGTGTCTTGAAGTTGTTTGTAAATGAATACACCTGTAATTCAGCAAATAAAACACGCTTATTTTTTGCTTTTCTAAAGCTATGAACTCAATGCATTCAGCCAACGCTAGGGAAAAGCAGTGTTTTCAAGTTGATTGTAACTGAAAACACATGTATAGCATTGTTAGAAACAAGAATCTTCCTTGCATTTCCAAAGTAAGGAACCGGAACCTTTTGCTTAGTAAAAGTGTTGTTTTGCCATTCATTGTAAGTGAAAACAAGTGCATAACTGCCGTTTTAATGAGTGTATTGCTTAGGTTTGATATTTGAAGAAATCATTGTTTTGCCACAATGCTAGGTAAAAGCAGAGTTTTTACATTGATGATGAGTGAAAGCAAGCTCATATCAGCCAAACAAACACGTATTTTACTTAACTTTCAAAGATAATTTAACTGCTGCATTCACAGCCTGTTAGGGGAAAACAGTGTTTTGAAGATGAAGATAAGTGAAAACACAGGCATAGCAGCAAATAAAAGCCAAATCATTTTTAGTTTTGTAAAGTGAAGAAACCACTGCTTTGGCCAAGCTTTAGGCAAAAGCTGTGTGTTGACATGTGAGTAAAAGCAAGGGCTTAGAAGCCAAACAAACAGGAATCTAACTTACCTTTCAAACTTTAAGTAACTCCTGCATTCACAGAGAGATAGGTTAAACCAGTGCTTTGAAGTTGTTTGTAAATGAATTCACTTGCAAATCAGCCAAAGAAACAAGTTTTCTTTTAGTTTCCAAAGCAAAGAATTTTATGCATTCAGCCAAAGTTAGGGACAAGCCATGTTTTCAGGTTGATTGTAATTGAAAACACATGTATAGCATTGTAAGAAAGAAGAATCTTACTTAGATTTTGAAAGTGAGGAACCAGGAGCTTTGGTACAATAAAAGCAGTGTTCTGACATTCATTGTAAGTGAAAACAAGTGCATAGCTCCCAATGTAATGAGTTTATTGCTTAGTTTTGAAAACTGAAGAAACCAGTGTTTTGGCACAATATTACATAAAAGCACTGTTTTTACATTGATAATGGGTGAAAGCAAGTGTATAGCTGCCACAACAACAAGTATCTTACCTAGCTTTCAAAGTTGAAATTACTGCTCATTCAAAGACTGTTACGGGAAACAAATGTTGACAAGATGAATTTAAGAAAAACACAGGCATAGCAGAAAATAAAAGACAAATCTTTTTAGTTTTGTTAATGAAGAAACCATGGCATTGCCTTAGCCTTAGGTAAAACCTGTGTGTTGATATGTGAGTGAAAGCAAGAGCATAGCAGCCAAAGAAACAAGAATCTTACTAACCTTTCAAACTTGAAGTAACTACAGCATTCACGGAGAGATGTGTGAAAACAGTGTCTTGAAGTTATTGTAAATGAATACACATGCAAATCAGCCAATGAAACAAGTTCTTTTTTGGTTTTCTATACCAAAGAACTCAATGCATTCAGCTAATGTTATGGAAAAGCAGTGTTTTCTAGTAGATTGTAATTGAAAACACATGTATAGCATTGTAAGAAACAAGAATCTTACTTAGATTTAGCAAGTGAGGAACCAGCAGCTTTGACTTGTAATAATAGTGGTTTGACATTCATTGTAAGTGAGAACAAGTGCATAGCTGCCAATGTAATGTGTACATTTCTTAGTTTTGAAAACTGAAGAAACTAATGTTTTGGCATAGGAATAGGTAAAAGCACTGTTTTTACATTGATAATGAGTGAAAGCAAGCACATAGCAGCTAAACAAACAAGTATCTTTCTTAGCTTTCAAAGTTAAAAGAAGTGCTACATTCACAGCCTGTTATGGGTAACCAGTGTTGTGAAAATGAATTTCAGTGAAAACAATGGCAAAGCAGCAAAAAAAGACAAAACTTTTTTTAGTTTTCTAAAGAGAAGAAACGACTGAATTGGCTTAGTCTTATGTAAAACTGTGTTTTGACATGTGAGTGAAAGCAAGGGCAAAGCAGCCAAAAAAAGGATAATCTTACATATCCTTCAAACTTGAAGTAACTACTGCATTTACAGAGGGTTACTAAAACAAGGGCCTCAAAGTTGTTTGTAAATGAATACACATGCAACACAGCCAAGGAAACAAGTTACTTTTTTGGTTTTCTAAAGCAAAGAACTCAACGCATTCAGCCAACATTAGGGAAAACCAGTGTTTCCAAGTAGAGTGTAATGGAAAACACATGTATAGCATTGTTAGAAAAAAGAATCTTACTTAGATTACCATAGTGAGGAACCGGCAGATTTGGCAAACTAAAAGCAGTTTTATGACATTCATTGTAAGTGAAAACAAGTGCACAGCTGCCAATATAATGGGTATATTACTCAGTTTTGAAAACTGAAGAAACCAGTGTTTTGACATAATAATAGTTAAAAGCACTGTTTTAACATTGATAATGAGTAAAAGCAAGCACACAGCAGCCAAACAAACAAGTATCTTATTTAACTTTCAAAGTTGAATTAACTGCTGCATTCACAGCCTGTTACAGGAAACAAGTGTTTTAAAGATGAATTTAAGTGAAAACACAGGTATACCAGCAAATGAAACACAAATCTTATTTAGTTTTGTAAAGTGAAGAAACCACTGCATTAGCTTAATTTTAGACAAAAGCTGTGTGTGAACATGTGAGGGAAATCAAGGGCATAGCAGCCAAACAAACAAAAATCTTACTTACCTTTCAAGCATAAAGTAACTACTCCATTCACAGAGAGTTAAGGGAAACCAGTGTCTTTAAGTTGTTTGTAAATGAATGCATAGGCAAATCAGCCAATGAAACAAGTTTATTTTCTGGTTTCCTAAAGCAAAGAAGTCAATGCATTCAGCCAAAGTTATGAAAAAGCAGTGTTTTCAAGTTGATTGTAATTGAATCCACATGTATAGCATTGAAAGAAACAAGAATCTTACTTAGATTACCAAAGTGCGGATTCCGCACTTTGGCATAGTAAAAGCAGTGTTTTGACATTCATTGTAATTGAAAACAAGTGCATAGCTGCCAATGTAATGAGTCTATTGCTTAGTTTTGGAAACTGAGGAAACCAGTGTTTTGGCATTGTATTAGCTAAAAGCACTGTTTTTACATTTATGATGAGTGAGAGCAAGCACAAAGCAGGAAAACAAAAAATTATCTACTTAACCTTCAATGTTGAAATAACTTCTGCATTCACAGCCTGACATGGGAAACCAGTGTTTTAAAGAATTTCTGTGAAAACACAGGCATAGCAGGAAATAAAACACAAATATTATTTAGTTTTTTAAAGTGAAGAAACCACTGCATTGGCTTAGCCTTATGTAAAAGCTGAGTGTTGACATATCAGTGAAAGAAAGTTCATAGCAGCCAAACAAACAAGAGTCTTACTTACCTTTCAAACTTGAAGTAACTACTGCATTCATCGAGAGTTAGGTGAAACCAGTGTCTTGAATTTGTTTGTAAATTAATACACATGCAAATGAGCCAATGAAACAAGTCACTTTTGTGGTTTTCTAAAGTAAAGAACTCAATGCACTCAGCCAACGTAAGGGAAAAGCAGTGTTTTCAAGTTGATTGTATTTGAAAACAAATGTATAGCATTGTAAGAAACAAGAATCTTACTTGGATTTTGAGGGTTAGGAACCGGCAGCTTTGGCATAGTAAAAGCAGCGTTTTGACATTCATTTTAAGTGAGAACAAGTACATAGCTGCCAGTGTAATGAGGATATTGCTTAGTTTTGAAAACAGAAGAAACTTGTGGTTTGGCATAGTATTAGGTAAAAGCACTGTTTTAAAATTGATAATGAGTGAAAGCAAGTGCATAGCAACCAAACAGAAGTATCTTACTTATCTTTCAAAGTTGAAATAACTGCTGCATTAACAGCATGTTATGGAAAACCAGTGTTTTGAAGATGAGTTTAAGTGAAAACAGAGGCATAGCAGAACATAAAGACAAAACTCATTCAGTTTTGTAAAGTGAAGAAACCACTGCATTGGCTTTGCCTTCGGTAAATCTGTGTGTTGACATGTGGGAGAAAGCAAGGGCATAGCAAGCCAAAGAAACAAGCACCTTTCATACCTTTCAAACTTGAAGTAACTACTGCATTCACAGAGAGATAGGTGAAAATATTGTTTTGAGGTTTTCTATAAATGAATGCACATGCAAAACATCCAATGAAACAAGTTTCTTTTTTTGGTTTTGTAAAGCAAAGATCTCAAGGCATTCAGCCAACGTTAGAGAAAGCAGTGTTTTCAAGTTGTTAATAATTGAAAACACATGTATATCTTTGAAAGAAACAAGAATGTTACTTACATTACCAAAGTGAGGACCCGGCAGCTTTGGTATAGTAAAGCTGTGCTTTGGCATTCATTGTAAGTGAGAACAAGGGCATGGCTGCCAATGTAATGAGTAGATTGCTTAGTTTTGAAAACTGAAGAAACCAATGTTTGGGCATAGTATTATGTAAAAGCAGTGTTTTTACATTGATAATGAGTGAAAGCACACACATATAAGCCAAAGAAACAAGCATCTTACATATCTTTCAATGTTGAAATAACTGCTGCATTCACAGTCTGTTACGGAATACCAGGGTTTTGAAGATGAATTTAAGTGAAAACACAGGCATAGCAGCAAATGAAAGACAAATATTACTTTGTTTTGTATAGTGAAGACACCCCTGCATTGGCTTAGCCTTAGGCAAAAGCTCTGTGTTGACATGTGTGTGAAACCAAGGGCATAGGAGCCAAACAACCAGGAATCTTATTTACTCTTCAAACTTGAAGTAACTATTTTATTCACAGACAATTAGGTGAAACCAGTGTCTTGATGTTGTTTCTAAATGAATACACATGCTAAACAGTCAAAGAAACAAGTTTACTTTTTGCATTCAGCAAAAGTTAGGCAAAAGCAGTGTTTTGGAGTTGATTGTAATTGAAACCATATATATAGCATTGGAAGAAACAGAATCTTACTTAGATTTTGCAAGTGAGGTACACACAGCTTTGGCATAGTTAAAGCAGTGTTTTGACATTCATTGTAACTTAGAACAACTGCAAAGCTGCCAATGTAATGAATATATTGCTTAGTTTTGGAAACTTAGGAAACCAGTGTTTTGGAATAGTATTAGGCAAATGCACTGTTTATAAATTGAAAATGAGTGAAAGAAAGCGCATAGCAGCCAAACAAACAAGTATCTACTTAACCTTCAAAGTTGAAATAACTGCTGCATTCAAAGCCTGTTATGGGAAACCTGTGTTTTGAAGATGAGTTTATGTGAAAACAGAGGCATAGCAGCAAATAAAGGCAAATCTCATTTAGACTGTAAAGTGAAGAAACCCCTGCATTGGCTCAGCCTTAGGTAAAAGCTGTGTGTTGACATGTGAGTGAAAGCAAGGGCATAGCAGTCAAATATACAAGAACCTTACTTAGATTTCAAACTTGACGTAACTACTGCATTCCCAGAGAGTTAGGTGAAACCAGTGTCTTGAAGTTGTTTGTAAATGAATCCACCTGCAAAGCAGCCAATGAAACAAATTTCTTTTTTGGTTTTCTAAAGCTAAAACCTGAATGCATTCAGGAAATTTTAGGGCAAAGCCGTGTTTTCAAGTGGATTGTAAATGAAAACACATGTATAGCATTGTAAGAATCAAGAATCTTTCTTAGATTTCCAAAGAGATGAACCGGCAGGTTTGGCATAGTAAAGCACTGTTTTGACAATCATTGTAAGTGAAAACAAGGTCATAGTTGTCAAAGTAACGAGTATATTGCTTAATTTTAAAACTGAAGAAACCAGTGTTTTGGCATGGTATTAGCTAAAAGCAGTGTTTTTACATTGATATTGAGTGAAATCAAGTGCATAGAAGCAAAATAAACAAGTATCTTACTTAACTTTCAAAGGTGTTTTAACAACTGCATTCACAGCCTGTTATTTGAAGCTAGGGTTGTGAAGATGAATTTCAGTGAAAACACAGGCAGAGCAGCAAATAAAAGACAAATATTATTTAGTTTTGTTAAGTGAAGAAACTACTGCATAGGCTTAGCCTCAGGTTAAAGCTGTGTGTTGACCTGTGAGAGAAAGCAAGTGCATAGAGTCCAAACAAACAAGAGTCTTACTTACTTTCATACTTGAACTAACTCCAGCATTCACAGAGATATAGGTGAAAGCAGTGTCTTGAATTTCGTTGCAAATGAATGCAAATGCAAATTAGCCAATAAAAGAAGTTTTTTGGTTTTCAATAGCAAAGAACTCAATGCATTCAGCCAAAGTTAGGGTAAAGCAGTGTTTTCAAATTGATTGTAATTGAAAACACATGTATAGCATTGTAAGAAACAAGAATCTTACTTAGATTTCCAAAGTGATTAACCGGTAGCTTTTGCATAGTAAAAGCAGTGTTTAACATTCATTGTAAGTGAAAACTAGTGTATAGCTGCCAATGTAATGAGTATATTACTTAATTTGGGAACTGAAGAAACAAGTGTTTTGGCATATTATTCACAAAAGCACTGTTTTTACTTTGAAAATGAGTGAAAGCAAGCCCGTAGCAGCCAAACAACAAGTATATTACTTAACTTTCAAAGTTGAATTAACTGCTGCATTCACAGCCTGTTATGGTAAACCAGTGCTTTGAAGATGAATTTCAGAGAAAAGACAGGCAGAGCATCAAGTAAAAGACTAATCTTACTTAGTTTTGTACAGTGAAGAAATTACTGTATAGGCTCAGCCTCAGGTAAAAGCTGTGTGTTGACATGTGAGTGAAAGCAATGGCATAGCAGCTAAAAAAGAAGATTATTACTTACCTTTCAAAATTTAAGTAACCCCTGCATTCACAGAGAGAATGGTGAATCCAGTGACTTGAAGTTGTTTGTAAATGAATACACATAAAAATCAGCTTAAAAACAAGTTTCTTTTTTGGTTTTCTAAAGGAACGAACTCAATGCATTCAGTCAACGTTAGGGAAAGCAGTATTTTCAAGTTGATTTAATTGAAAACAAATGTATAGCATGGTAAGAATCAAAGTTCTTACTTATATTTAGAAAATGAAGAAGCGGAATCTTTGGCATAGTTAAAGCCGTGTTTTGACATCCATTGGAAGTGAAAACAAGTGCAAAGCTGCCAATGTAATAAGTATATTGCTTAGTTTTGAAAACAGAAGAAACAAGTGTTTTCGCAAAATATTAGTAAAAGCACTGTTTTTACATCGATAATGAGTGAAAGCAAGTGCATAGTAGCCAAACAAAGAAGTATTTTACTTAACTTTCAAAGTTGAATTATCTGCTGCATTCACAGATTGTTTTGGGAAACCAGTGTCTTCAAGATGAATTTAAGTGAAAACACAGGCATAGCAACAAATAAAAGACATATGTTATTTAGTTTTGTAAAGTGAAGAAATCACTGCATTGTCTTAGCCTTAGGCAAAGCTGTGTGTTGACATGTGAGTGAATGTATGGCCATAGCAGGAAACAAACAAGAATCTTAGTTACCTTTCAAGCTTGAAGTAACTACTGTATTCAAAGAGAGTTAAATGAAAACAGTGTCTTGAATTTGTTTGTAAATGAATACACATGAAAAACAGCCAATAAAAAAGATTTTTTTTTATGTTTTCAAAGGCAAGGAACTCGAAGCATTCAGCCAATGTTACGGAAAAGCAGTGTTTTCAAGTTGATTGTAATTGAAAACACATGTATCTTTGTAAGAAACAAAACTCTTACGTAGGTTTCCAAAGTAAGGAACCAATAACATTTGCAGAGTAAAGGCAGGGGTAGGACATTCATTGTAAGTGAGAACACATGCTTAGCTGCCAATATAATGAGTACATTGTTTAGTTTTGCAAACTTAAGAAAACGGGGTTTTGGCATAATATTAGGTAAAAGCAGTGTTTTTACATTGATAATGAGTGAAAGCAAGCACACAGCAGCAAAACAAACAAGAATCTTACTTACTTTCAAACTTGAAGTAACTACTGTATTCAGAGAGAGTATGGTGAAGCAAGGGTCTTGAAGTTGTTTTTAAATGAATATACATGTAAATCAGCCAATGAAAAATGTTTCTTTTCTGGTTTTCTAAAGCAAAGAACTCAATGCATTTAGCCAACATTAGGGAAAAACAGTGTTTTCCAGTTGGTTGTAATTGAAAACACATGTACAGCATTTTAAGAAACAGGAATTTTACTTATATTTCGAAAGTGAGGACCTGGCAGCTTTGGCATAGAAAAAGCAGTGTTTTAACATTCACTGTAATTGAGAAGAAGTGCATAGCTGCCAACATAATGAGCATATTGCTTAGTTTGAAAACTAAAGACACCACTGTATTAGTAGAGTATTAGGTATAAGCAGTGTTTTTACATTGATAATGAGTGAAACCAACTGCAAAGTAGCCAAACGAAAAAGTATCTTACTTATCTTTCAAAGTTGAATTAACCTCTGCATTCACTGCCTGTTACAGGAAACCAGTGTTTTGAAGATGAATTTTAGAGAAAACAGAGGCATAGCAAAAATTAAAAGACAAATCTTATTTAGTTGTGTAAAGTGATGAAACCACTGCATTGGCATAGTTTAGGCAAAAACTGTACGTTTTCATGTGAGTGAAAGCAAGGGCATAGCAGACAAACAAACAAGAATTTTATTAGTTTCAAACTTGAAGTAACTACTGCATTCACAGGGAGTTAGGTGAAACCAGGCTTTTGAAGTAGTTTGTAAATGAATACACATGCAAATCAGCCAATGAAACATGTTTCTTTTTTGGTTTTCAAATGCAAAGAACTCAATGTATTCAGCCAATGTTTGGGAAAAGCAGTGTTTTCAAGTTGATTGTAATTGAAAACACATGTATAGCATTTTAAGAAACAAGAATCTTACTTAGATTTCGAAAGTGAGGAACTGGCAGCTTTGGCATCGTAAAAGCACTGTTTTGACATTCACTGAAATTGATAACAAGTGCATTGCTGCCAATGTAATGAGTATATTGTTTAGTTTTGAAAACTGAAGAAACCAGTGTTTTAGCAGTGTATTAAGTAAAAGCAGTGTTTTTACATTGATAATGAGTGAAAGCAAATGCATAGCAGCCAATAAAATAAGTATCTTACTTATCTTTCAAAGTTGAATTAACTGCTGCAGTCACTGCCTGTTACAGGAATCCAGTGTTTTGAAGATGAATTTTACAGAAAAAAACAGGTGTAGCAAAAAGTAAAAGAGAAATTTTATTTAGTTTTGTAAATTGAAGAAACTACTGCATAGGCATAGCCTCAGTTAAAAGCTGTGTGTTGACATGTGAGTGAAAGCAAGGGCATACAATCCAAACAAACAAGAATCTTACTTACATTTCAAACTTGAATTAACTCCTGCATTCACATAGAGTTAGATGAAACCAGAGCTTTGAATTTGTTTGTAAATGAATGCACATGCAAATCAGCCAATGAAACAAGATTTTTTTTTTCTAATGCAAAGAACTCAATGCATTCTGCCAACTTTAGGGAAAATCAGTGTTTTCAAGTAGATTGTAATTGAAAACACATGCTTAGCAATGTAAGACACAAAAATCTTACTTAGATTCTGAAAGTGACAAACTGACAGCTTCGGCATTGTAAATTCAGTGTTTTGACATTCATTCTAAGTGAAAACATGTGCATAGCTGAGAATGTAATGAGTAAATTGCTTAATTTTGAAAGCTGAAGAAACCAGTGTTTTGTCATAGTATCAGGCAAAAGCAGTGTTTTTACATTGATAATGAGTCAAAAAAATTCATTGGAGCCAAACAAACATCTTACTTAACATTCATAGTTGAATTAATTCCTGTGTTCACAGCCTTTATGGGAAACCAGTGTTTTCAAGATGAATTTAAGTGAAAACACAGGCATAGCAGCAAATAAAAGACTAATCTAATTTAGTTGTGTACAGTGAAGAAACCACTGCCTGGCTTCGCCTTAGGAAAATGCTGTGTGTTGACATGTGAATGAAAAGAAGGGCAGAGCATCGAAACTAACAAGAATGTTCCTTCCCTTTCAAAATTGAAGTAATTACTGCCTTCACAGAGAGTTAGGTGAATCCAGTGTCTTGAAGTTGTTTGTAAATGAATACACATGCAAACAGACAATGAAACAAGTTTCTCTTTTGTTTTTCTAAGGCAAAGATCTCAATGCATTCAGCCAAAGTTAGGGAAAAGCAGTGTCTTCAAGTTGATAGTAATTGAAAACACATGTATAGCATTGTAAGAAACAAGAATCTTACTTAGGTTTCCAAAGTGAATAACTGACAGTTTTGTCATAGTAAAAGCAGTTTTTTGGTATTCATTTTAAGTGAAAAGAAGTGCCTAGCTGCCAAAGTAATGGGTATATTGCTAAATTTTGAAAACTGCATAAAGCAGTGTTTTGCCATATTTTTAGCTAAAAGCACTGCTTTTACATTGATAATGAGTGAAAGAAAGTGCAAAGCAGCCAAACAAACAAGTACCTTACTTAACTTTCAAAGTGGAATTTAATGCTGCATACACAGCCTGTTACAAGAAACCAGGCTTTTGAAGATGAATTTAAGTGAAAACACAGGCATAGCAGCAAATAAATGAAAAATCTTATTTGTTTTGTAAAGTGAGGAAACCCATGCATTGGCTAAGCCTTAGGCAAAAGCTGTGTGTTGACTTGTGAGTGAAAAAAGGACATGGCAGCCTAACAAACAATAATCTTACATAACTTTCAAACTTGAAGTAACTACTGCATTCACAGAGAGTCAGGTGAAACCAGAGTCTGGAATTTGTTTGTAAATGAATGCACGTGTAATTCAGCCAATGAAGCAATTTTTTTTTGGATTTCTAAAACAAAGAACTCAATGCATTCTGCAAAACTTATTGAAAACAGTGTTTTCAAGGAAATTGTAATTGAAAACACATGCTTTGCAGTGTAAGAAACAAGTACATTACTTAGATTCCGAAAGTGAGGAACCAGCAGCTTTGGCATTGAAAAGGAGTGTTTTGACATTCATTGTAAGTGAAAACAAGTGCATAGCTGCCAAAGTAATGAGTATATTGCTTAGTTTTGAAAACTGAAGAAACCAGTGTTTTGTCATATTCTCAGGTAAAAGCATTTTTTAAAACTGATAATGAGTGATAGCAAGCATGTAGCAGCAAAACAAACATCTTAATTTACTTTCAAAGTTGAATTAGCTGCTGCCTGTTACAGGAAACCAGTGTTGTGAAGATGAATTTCACTGAAAACACAGCAAAGCAGCACCTAAAAGACAAATTTTATTTAGTTTTGCAAAGTGAAGAAATTACTGCATTGGCTTAGCCTCAGGGAAAACTGTGTGTTGACATGTGAGTGAAAGAAAGGGCATAGCAGCCAAACAAACAAAACTCTTACTTACAATTCAAACTTGAAGTAAGTGCTGCATTCACACAGAGTTCGGTGATACCAGTGTCTTGAATTTTCTAAAAATGAATGCACACGCAAATCAGCCAAAGAAACAAGTTTCTTTTTGCTTTTCTAAAGCAAAGAACTCAATGCATTCAGCCAACTTTAGGGAAAAGCAGTGTTTTCAAGGTGACTGCAATTAAAAACACATGCGTAACTTTGAAAGAAAAAAGAATCTTGCTTAGATTACCAAAGTTAGGAAGCAACAGATTTGCATAGCAAAAGCAGGGTTTTTATATTCATTGTAAGTTAAAACAACTGCATAGCTGCCAATGTAATGAGTATATTGCTTAGTTTTGAAAACTGAAGAAACCAGTGTTTTGCCATAGTATTACATAAAAGCAGTGTTTTATATTGGTAGTGAGCAAAAGAAAGTGCATAGCAGCCAAAAACAAGTATCATACTTAACTTTCAAAGTTGAATTATCTGCTGCATTCACAGCCTGTTAGGGGAAACCAATAATTTGAAGATGAATCTAAGTAAAAACACAGTCATGGCAGCAAATTAAAACAAATCTTATTTAGTTTTGTATAGTGAAGAAACCACTGCAGTGGCAAAGCTTTAAGAAAAAGCTGTCTGTTGACATGTGAGGAAAAGCAAGGGTATAGCAGCCAAACAAACAAGAATCTTTCTTACCTTTCAAACTTGAACTAACTACTGCATTCACAGAGAGTTAGGTGAAACCAGTGTCTTGAAGATGCTTGTAAATGAATACACATGCAAACCAGCCAGCCATTGAATCACGTTTCTTTTTTTGGTTTTCTAAAGCAAAGAACTGAATGCATTGAGCCAATGTTAGGGAAAAGCAGTGTTTTCAAGTTGATTGTAATTTAAAACTCATGTATAGCATTGTAAGAGACAAGAATATTACTTAGATTTTGAAAGTGAGGAACCGGCAGCTTTGGCATAGCAAAAGCACTGTTTTGACATTCATTGTAAGTGAGAAGAAATGCATAGGTGCCAACGTAATTAGTATTTTGCTTAGTTTTGAAAACTGAAGGAATCAGTGTTTTGGCATAGTATTAGGTAAAAGCAATGTTTTTACATGGATAATGGGTGAAAGCAAGTGCATATCAGCCAAACCAACAAGTATCTTACTTAGTTTTCTAAGATGAATTAAATGATGCTTTCACAGCCTATTAAGGGAAACAAATGTTTTAGAGATGAATTTCAATGAAAACACAGGCATAGCAGCAAATAAAAAGCAAATCTCATTTAGTATTGTAAAGTGAAGAAACCACTGCATTGGCTTAGCCTTAGGCAAAAGCTGTGTATTGAAATGTGAGTAAAGCAAGGGCATAGCAGCCAAACAAAAAACACTTACTTACCTTTCAAACTTGAGGTAACACCTGCATTCACAGAGAGATAGGTGAAACCAGTGTCTTTAAGTTGTTTTTAAATGCATTCACATGCAAATCAGCCAATGAAACAAGATTCTTTTTTGGTTTTGAAAATCAAAGAACTCAATGCATTCACCCAAAGTTAGGGAAAAGCAGTGTTTTCAAGTTGATTGTAATTGAGAATACATTTATAGCATTGTAAGAAACAAGAATCTTACTTAGATTTCCAAAGTAAAGAACTGGCATCTTAGGCATATTAAAAGCAGTGTTTTGACATTCACTGTAAGAGAGAACAAGTGCATAGCTGCCAATTAAATGAGATTATTGCTTAGTTTTGTAAACTGAAGAAACCAGTGTTTTGGCATAGTATTAGGTAAAAGCAGGGTTTTTACATTGATAATGAGTGAAAGCAAGTGCATAGCATCCAAACAATCAAATATCAATCTTAACTTTAATGGTGAATTAACTATTGCTTTCACAGCCTGTTAGGGGAAATCAGGGATTTGAAGAATTTAAGTGAAAACACTGGCATACCAGCAAATTAAAGACAAACTTATTTAGACTTGTAAAGTGAAGGTACCACTACCATGGCTTAGCCTTAGGTAAAATCTGTGTGCTGACATGTGAGTGAAAGCAAGGGCATAGCAGCCAATGAACCAAGAATCTTACTTACCTTTCAAACTTCAAGTAACTCATGCATTCACAGAGAGATAGGTGAAACTAGTGTCTTGAAGTTCTTTGTAAATGAGAACAAATGCAAATCAGAAAATAAATCAAGTTTCTTTTTTGGTGTTTAATGCAAAGAACTCAATGCATTCATCCAACGTTTGGGAAAAGCTGTGTTTTCAAGCTGATTGTAATCGAAAACACTTGCTTTGCAGTGTAAGAAAAAAGAATTTTCTTAGGTTTCAAAAGTGAGGAACGGACAGCTTTTGCAGAGCAAAACGAGTGGTTGGTCATTCGTTGTAAGAGAAAAAAGCGTATAGCTGCCAATGTTAGGAATATATTGCTTCGCTTTGAATACTGAAGAAACCAGGGTTTTGGCATAGTATTAAGTAAAACCACGACTTTTAAATTGATCAGCCAATTAAACTATTTCCTTTTTTGGTTTTCTAAAGCAAATAACACAATGCATTCAGCCAACATAGGGAAAAGCAATGTTTTCAAGTTGATTGCAATAGAAAACACATGTATAGCTTTGTAAGAAAAAAGAATCTTACTTAGATTTTGAAAGTGAAGAATGGGCAGTTTAGGCAGAGTAAAAGGGGTGGTTGGTCATTCGTTGTAAGTAAAAAAAAGTGAATAGCTGCCAATGAAAGGTGTATATTGCTTAGTTTGGTTAACTGAAAACACCAGTGTTTGGCATTGTATTAAGTAAAAGCAGTGTTTTTACATTGATAATGAGTAAAAACAAGCACATAGCAGCAAAGCAAACAAGTATCTTACTAAACTTTCAAAGTTTAATTAACTGCTGTTCTCACAGCCTGTTACGGGAAACCAGTGTTTTGAAGATGAATTTAAGTGAAAACACAGGCATAGCAGGAAATAAAAGACAAATCTTCTTTAGTTTTGAAAAGTGAGGAAACCTCTGTATTGGCTTAGTCTTCGGAAAAGGCTGTGTGTTGACATATGAGTGAAAAGAAGGGCAAAGCAGCCAAACAAACAAGAATCTTACTTACCTGTAAAACTTGAAGTAACTACTGAATTCACAGAGAGTTCAGTGAAACCAGTGTCTTGAAGTTTTTGAAAATGAATACACATGCAAATCACCTAATGAAAGAAGTTTCTTTTTTGGTTTTCTAAAGCTAAGACCTCAATGCATTCACCCAATATTAGGGAAAAGCATTGTTTTCAAGTTGTTTGTAATTGAAGACACATGTATAGCATAGTAAGAAACATGAATCATTCTTAGTTTTCCAAAGTGAGGAACCGGCAGCTTTGGCATAGTAAAAGCAGTGTTTTGCCATTAATTGTAAGTGAAAACCAGTGCATAGTTGCCACTGTAATGAATATATTGCTTTGTTTTGAAAACTGAAGATACCAGTGTTTTGGCATATTATTAGGTAAAAGCAGTGTTTTTTCATTGATAGCGAGTGAAACCAAGGGCATAGAATCCAAATAAACAATTATCTTACTTAACTTTCTGAGGTGAATTAACTGCTGCATTCACTGCCTGTTCCGGAAAATGAATGTTTGTAGATGAATTTAAGTGCAAACACAGGAAAGCAGCAAATAAAAGTAAAATGTTACTATGTTACTTAGTTTTGTAAAGTGAAGAAACCACTGCATTGGCTTAGACTTTGGCAAAAGCTGTGTGTTGCCATGTGAGTGAAAACAAGGGCATAGTAGCCAAATAAGAATTTTACTTAGCTTTCAATCTTAAGGTAACTACTGCATTCACAGAGAGTTAGGTGAATCCAGGGTCATGCAGGTGTTTGTAAATGTATACACATGCAAATCAGCCACTGAAACAAGTTTCTTTTTTGGTTTTCTAAAGCAGAGATCTCAATGCATTCAGACAAGGTTAGGGAAAGGAGGGTTTTCAAGTTGATTGTAATTGAAAACTCATGTATAACTTTAGAAGAAACAAGATTCTTAGATTTGCAAAGTGAGGAACCGGCAGCTTTGTCATAGTAAAAGCAGTGCTTTGACATTCATTATAAGTGAAAATAAGTGCATAGCTGCCAAAGTAATGAGTATATTACTTAGTTTTGAAAGCTGAAGAAACCAATGTTTTGGCATAGATTTAGGTAAAAGCACTGTTTTTACATTGATAGTGAGTGAAAACCAGAGCATTGCAGGGAAACAAACAAGTATCTTACTTAACTTTCAAAGTTGAATTAACTGCAGCATTCACCTCCTTTTGTAGGAACCCAACGTTATGAGGATGAATTTAATTGAAAACACAGGAATAGCAGCAAATAAATGATAAACCTTATTTAGTTTTGTAAAGTGAAGAAATCACTGCATCGACTTAGCTTTAGGTAAAATCTGTGTATTGAGGTATGAGTGAAAGCAAGGACTAGCAGCCAAACAAACAAGAATCATACTTAATTTGAAACAAGAATTAACTATGGCATTCAAAGAGAGTTAGATGAAACCTGTGTATTGCAAAATGTCTGTAAATGAATACACACGAAATTCAGACAAAGAAACAATTTTCTTTTTTGGTTTTCTAAGGCAAGGAACTGAATGCATTCAGCCAACCTTAAAGAAAAGCAGAATTTTCGAGTGGATTGTAATTGAAAACACATGTATACCATTGTAAGAAGCAAGAATCTTACTTAGATTTTGAAAGTGAGATACCAGCAGATTTGGCATAGCAAAAGCAGGGTTTTGACATTCATTGTAAGTGAGAACAAGTGCATAGCTACCAAAGTAATGAGTATATTGCTTAGTTTTGAAAAAGAAGAAACCAGCATTTTGGCATAGCATTATATTAAAGCACTGTTTTTACATTGATAATGAGTGAAAGCAAGTACATAGTAGCCAAAGAAAGAAGTATCTTACTTAACTTTCAAAGTTGATTAACTGCTGCATTCACAGCCTGTTACGGGAATCCAGTGATTTGAAGTTGAATTTCAGAGAAAACACAGGCATAGCAGCATATATAAGACAAATCTTGTTTAGTTTTGTAAAATGAAGAAACTACTGCATTGGCTTAGCCTTTGGGAAAAGCTGTGTGTTGACATGTGAGTGAAAACAAAGGCATAGCAGCCAAACAAACTAGAATTTTTCTTACCTTTCAAACGGGAATTATCTACTGCATTCACAGAGAGTTAGGTGAAACCAGTGTCTTGAAGTTGTTTGTAAATGAATAACTATGCAAATCAGCCAATGAAAAAAGTTTATTTTTTTGTTTTCTGAAGCAGAGAAGTCAATGCATTTAGCCAACGTGAGGGAGAAGCAGTGTTTTCAAGTTTATTGTAATTGAAAACACAGGTATAGCATTGTAAGAAACAAGAATCGTTCTTGGACATCCAAAGTGAGTAACCGGCAGCTTTGGCATAGTAAGAGAAGTGTTTTGCGATTCATTGTAAGGGAAAATAAGTTCATAGATGCCAATGTAATAAGTATATTGCTTGGTTTTGAAAACTGAAGAAACCAGGGTTTTCGCATAGTATTTGGTAAAAGCAGTGTCTTTAATTTGATAGTGAGTGAAAGCAAGTGCATAGAAGCCAAATAAACAAGTATCTTACTTAACTTTCAAAGTTGAATTAACAGCTGAATTCACTGCCTGTTCTGGGAAACCAGTGTTTTGAAGATGAATTTAAGTAAAAACACAGGCATAGAAGCAAATAAATGACAAAAATTATTTAGGCTGTAAAGTGACGAAACAACTGCATTGGCTTAGTCTTAGGTAAAATTTGTGTTCTGATATGTGAATGTAAGCCAGGGCATAGCAGCCAAACAAATAAGAATCTTACTTTCAAACTTGAAGTAACTACTGCATTCACAGAGCATTAGGTGAAACCAGTGTTTTGAAGTTGTTTGTAAATTAATGCACGTGCAAATCAGCCAATGAAACAAGTTTCACTTTAGGAATTCTGAAGTAAAGAACTCAATGCATTCAGCCAAAATTAGGGAAAAGCAGTGTTTTCAAGTTGAATGTATTTGAAAATACATGTATAGCATTGTAAGAAACAAGAATCTTTCCTTGATTTCTATAGTGGGGACCCGGTATCTTTGGCATAGTAAAAGCAGTGTTTTGCCATTCGTTGTAAGTGAAAACAAGTGCATATCTGCCAATGTAATGAGTATATTGCTTAGTTTTGAAAACTGACGAAATCAGTGTTTTTGCA
The DNA here is from genome assembly GCA_029593785.1 of Cabassous unicinctus. NCBI lineage: Eukaryota > Metazoa > Chordata > Mammalia > Cingulata > Chlamyphoridae > Cabassous > Cabassous unicinctus. Next base: position 121,092 of record JAQZBX010000276.1, read on the forward strand.
TAGTATAAGGCAGAACCAATGTTTTTACATTGATAGTGAGATAAAGCAAGTGTATAGAAGCCAAATAATCAAGTATCTTAATTAACTTTCAAAGTTGAATTAACTGCTGCATTCACTGCCTGTTACAGGAAACCAGGGTTTTGAAGATGAATTTAAGTTAAAACACAGGTATATCAGCAAGGAAAAGACAAATCTTATTTATTTTTTAGTGAAAAAAACACTGCATTGGCTTTTCCTTATTTAAAAGCTGTGTGTTGACATGTGAGTGAAATCAAGGGCATAGCAGCCAAACAAACAAGAATCTTACTACCATTGAAACTTGAAGAACTACTGCATTCTAGAGAGTTAGGTGAAACCAATGTCTTGAAGATTTTTGTAAATAAACTCACATGCAAATCAGGCAATGAAACAACTTTCTTTTTGGTTTTCTAAAGCTAAGAACTCACTGCATTCAGCCAATGTTACAGAAAAGCAGTGTTTTCAAGTTGATTGTAAATGAAAACAAATGTATATCATTGTAAGAAACAAGAATCTTATTTACATTTCAAAAGAGAGTAACCGGCAGTTTGGCATAGTAAAAGCAGTGTTTTGCCATTCATTGTAAGTGAAAACAACTGCATAGCTTTCAATGTAATGAATATACTGCTTAGATTTGAAAACTGAAGAAACCGGTGTTTTGGCATAATATTAGGAAAAAGCAATGTTTTTACATTGATAACGGGTGAAAGCAAGCACATAGCAGCCAAACAAGTATCGTACTTAACTTTCAAAGTTGAATTAACTGCTGCATTCACAAACTATTATGGGAATCCAGGGCTTTGAAGATGAACTTCAGTGAAAACACAGGCATAGCAGCAAATAAAAGACAAATCTTTTTCAGTTTTTTAAGGTGAAGAAACTATGGCATTCACTTAGCCTCAGGTAAAAGCTGTGTGTTGACATGTGAGTGAAAGCAAGGGCATAGCAGCCAAACAAACAAGAATCTTACTTACCTTTCATTCTTCAGGTAACACATGCATTTACAGAGAGATAGGGGAAAACACTGTCTTGAAGTTGTTTGTAAATGCATACACATGCAAATCAGCCAATGAAACAAGTTTCT
>JAQZBX010000277.1:0-37417 GCA_029593785.1 Cabassous unicinctus
CCCCAGTCAATACTCCCGTTTATTCTATAGCACTTAATTGATTTCCATTAAGCCTACTTGAGGGGAGTGGATGTAGCTCATGTGGTTGAGCACCTGCTTCCCGTGTATGATGTCCCAGGTTCAATCCCTGGTACCTCTTTAAACAATAAAATAAAATAAACCTTCACCAACGGCCCTTCCTTTGTACCTCTGTATCCACTTTTTTATTGAGAAAAATATCCTAAACAGGCCTTTGTATTTTTCAAAGGAGTACTCCAGAGAGTCTAGATCAGAAAGGCTGAGAATGAGAAAGGGGCTAAACTTGTTTTATAAAGTGATGTCATTTGTCAGTTTTCCTCTGACACCAAGTGACAGGAGCTTGGACATCCAAACACAGAAAATAAAAGGAATAGGATGTTGGTGGAATGCATTGAGTGATTCATTAATTTCTTTTTAATTAAGGGCATGGATTCTGTAGGGCTACCCACGTTTGAATCCAGGCTCCAACACTAAGTAACTGTGGAACCTTGGGTGAGTTACTAAATGTATTCAAACCTCAGGGTCCTTTGCTGTGAAATGGGGATGATAAAGTGAGTGTCAAGTGTTAAGATGAGAAATAAGAAGTTAATATAAATGAACCTCTTAGAAGTGTCTCTGGTACATAGTAAGCATTTGAAAACTGTGATAAATGTGGGTATTATTATTATTGCTACAGTATAAGATAAATCCTAAAATTACACATATTATGAAACATGTACCTGCAGAAATATTACATGACCCAAATCCCGTGTTGGTGTTGCCCAGAGAAGAGGCTCTGTTCACAAAGCAAATGAGAGTGAACAGAAGTAAGCAGCAAACCCAGCACGGGGCACCTGCAGAGAAGCTGGAATGAAAACGGCAAAAGGGGGAAGAGGAGCAGAGCAATGAGACCGTGCACAGCTTCAGAGAAAGCTAGACTCATTGGGAGAGGAGAGAGATTTCATTCACTTAATTTGAAAGAGTGATCCAGGTTATCCCTCGGGTTACAACCTTACTTTTTTCTTGTTTATAGATAGTATTATTAGTACTGAAATGATAAGAAAATGGACCACATTTCAATACACCATTTTGTGGTCTATTGAATACAAATATCAGAAGTGGTATCTTTAATCAGATTTAGGATTCTTTCTGTTATATTAACAGTTCTTTATTTTATTAACATCATAAGCCAAGTTCAGGTAATTATAAATTACATCTATTTATATGTGAACACAATTTGTCAAAACATAAAGTTGATGAGACTGGAAGAAGCTTTGTTATACCAATGATATTCAATTTTTTAAAATTCTTCTGAGTTGTATGGCAGACATCACATAGCATTCAGCAGCATTATTAAGTACTCACTATGATCAAATAACTACAATAACTACAAATAACTCTATGTGAGGGCACACACTTTTTCACAATTTAGGGCACACAATTTTCCACATTTACTTTATAGGGTATGTGAAAATATATTTGAACATTACTCGTCAAGCTAACATAATCACTTCTTAGAGGAATAAAATCAACTATTTAGTAACAGGGGGAGGAAGACAAATTGGTAGCACAGGTTTAGACATGTAAACTTATAACGGTCTACATACCAAGTCACAGGATCATTAAAATGAAATGATTTTGAAGAAAATCCAAGATGGATTTTTGAATGATAAAGTTTAAAAGGTTCTTGTATAATCAGAATACAATTCCTGCTATGAACTCTACAAATATGAGCCTTCAGTTAATATGTGAAATATTTTAAGTCACAACAATTCAGAGACTTTTAAAAAATCACATCTCATAGACTTTATCTAAGGTCCTACTGATTTCAAATCTATTCCACTATCTTTAGAAAAGTATGAGAAATTGGACTTTGCATCAATCATTTTTGTTTTTCTGAAAGAAAAGAGAACACAAGTTTTTAGAAAAGTGAAACTATGCTATATGTAATCTTGTTAGGAAAGTTTTTTTTTTTTTTTTTTTTTGGAGAAGCAGTCAAGGTTTCTCAGTAGTATAAAATCTGTACAATGTCAACAATCCTCACCTCCTTTCAGAAAGTAACACTTTATCTTTTCCTTTTCCCTGTCAATAATCGGAATTCACACCTGCAAACAATTTGATAAAATAACTAAATCCTCTCATCAAAAACATTGATGATGACATAGTCCATGAGGTGAAATAATTCTATCCATTTGATCACAAGTCAGATTTGTTTTTTGCATCCAGAAAGATGTTTCAATTTTATATCATGTAAATCTAAAAATTTATTCCATCTTTTTATGTATTATAACTTACTTTCTTGAGGTCATCAATCTGTCAGGCCCTTCTTTGTTGTGTATATAAAATAATAATTAAAACTAGAAATAGGTACACATGGCTTTAGGTTGCTTTAAATAAGTTATAATTTAATCATTAACTTTCTAAATTAGTTAACCCATATTTTAAAGTATCACCCAAACAAACAAAGGTAAATCCTCTTGTGGACAGAAGGCTACATTTATCTGGTAAGATAAAAAAAATTTAAAAAAGGAAACAAAACAGTGTTTCGACTGAAGATGTACATAATAAATTGTAGGCGAATGAATATGTAGAACACTGATAACATCTGCAAATTCATAAGTACAAATATCTGTAACTAAGACAAACCCAAAACAGTATATATAAAGTGATTTCTCCTTGTTGGCAAAGCAAAACCCAAACATACAAACGAATCACTGAAGAAAAAGCATATTATCAGCTTCATATTAGAGTCTGTTGAAAAGTCCACTGACAACAGGCAACAAACAGGAAAATAAATTTCCAGTGTATGTTACTAATGGCACTATAAAATTAAACAAGTCAAATTAAAAAGAACTTAAGAAATATAATTTTCATACATGAATTATTCATTAAAAGAAATGCAGAAAGCGAGGAGGAACCCTGTCTAGGCCACAAGGTTAAAATTCATTATCACATACGATCTGTGTAGAAACTCTGTTTTGTAAACAAAGAAACTGAGGCTCAGAGTTTTTAAGTAAGTTGCCTGAAGTCTACTGCAAGCCAATGATGAAAGCAGACATCGAATCCCAGTCTCTGGGACTCCAAAGCCCACCGGCCCTGCTCTAAACATGCCTCCTCACTTGGTGCACACTGCTTCGAACCCACCCTCCTGTTTCACAAAGCCAGTGACTTTTGAATGAAGCTTCTATCTATGTTTTCTCCAATTTGTGCATTTGGGTGTAATTATTTCTTCAATTAGCTCTCGGGAAGCTAAGCTGCACCTGAAAACAACAAAGGTTTACATGTACAAAGAAAAGCCATTCACACACTACTTTTAAAGCTTTTATTAAAATTATAATTGTACTTCATTTTAATTAGCAATTAGTTCCAGTCCACAATTTTCAGTTGAAACAATTTCAAATCTAAGTAAGAAAATAAAGATCTTCAAAGAAATGATCTAAATTGGAACTTTTATTCCATATAGAGTATTTTATTATTTGAGAATTAGTCCTGCCAAATATTTCACCTCCTGGGGGCTGGGGTGCACAGTTTACTGAACTGCTGGAACATAAATATATATCAACTGTATGGAATCGGGTTCTCTGACATTTTCATTATAGAAAATCTTCTTTAGGAACAGGCATAAGACCAATAACTAAGCATGACCTTGAAATTACTTGAAAGCAATTAAATTGCCTTAGTGAGCAAGAAAGCAGTGAACAGTGAAAGAGAATACAGGAATTTCATTCTTGGGCCAGAAAATTGATGTGAATTTTCAAAATTAATGAACATTGTAAATTACTCTAACTATAAAATATTTCAAAACAATTTAAATACAATGTTACTAAGAATTGGTCTATACTGAGATGTAAAAAAAAAAACGAATGACATACAGAATGAAGAAGTCATGCCTACAATGCATGTGTTTTCCTTAGGCAGTACTGATAGCATGAAATTTTATCTGAGCATTAATGACAACTTTCCCTGTCATTTCAATTCAAACAAATATCTGTGTTACACCTGGCATGAAAGATGGATTTGTTTCAATATGTGGGAATCTCAGCATTTATGATACAACAAATTGAGAGCACTGGTATTATAGTAAGCAGTTTTAGAATATAATATAACCTCTCTAAGCACATGTAAATAACTTAGGAATTATATTAAACTTGACCTAAAAACTGATTTCATGAAATTTAGTGGGCTTACCTTAGAAATGTAATGTTGTTTCATGGAACACAATTTCATTTTAAACATTCCAAGATTTATCAATCTAATTTATATAAAATTCAACTAGAATTGGTACAGTAGAAACCATGTAAACCAAGAATCTTGTTAACCAGTTGTACAACAAATTTTCCATTTAAATTTATAAAAATTTATTGTAGGGGAGAATTTATTGTAGGCCAGGAAAGCAAATGTAAGAAACTTAATAAAAATGATTTTTATAAAGCTCTTTAACCTTCTATAGTAAAAAGAAACATTTCAAATTTAACATAGCACTTTTGGACCATTACAACTTGGGAATCTAAAAAAGGCAACCAAGAGATAGTGCTTAAGCTAAATTTCTCCTACAGTAAAAAAGGTTTACTTTTAGTATTTGAGGTAGCTTGTTTGCATATACAGTGTAAACTCTCCCGAACCCCTTCAATCCACCCTCCATTCCCACCAGATGGATATTCCCCCATAATGTGCCCCTTCATTCCTTGGGTTCAGAATATGACCTTTCCTTCTTCCTACTATTCATGAAAACATCAAGGTTGAATTATTGCTCATGAATTTAACAACTGATTTTCCAGCACTCCCGATCACTGGCAATCTCCTCTAGATACTAAATCCTGTCATAGTCACCCCCACTCCCAGACCCTTGCTTCGGTTACCTTCTTCACTTTAGGAGGGACTAAAATAGAACTGCTGCTAAAGCCACATAAAGGGAAATGGCAGGCAGGGATGTGGGTTGTCTGGAGGGAGGACACAAGGGCATCGCTTAATAGGCAGTGACGCAGGTCATTATAAAGTGAGTCACCAACAGAGGTAACCATGGAACAAAGGGCAGAAGGTTTAAGAAAGGTATCTTTCTCACCTTCAAGTCCTTGTTCAAAGCTACTTCCTCAAGGAAGCCTCCTTTTCCTTCAACTCAGGGAGTTAAACATCAGTAGGGTTTATTTCTTGAACCAATGAGTTGACATTTATCAATTGATCCTTTCCTCAAAGGATCTCAAAGGGAGCCACCATAATAGAGGTGTATATAAGGTATACTCCAAACACAAGTGAGTGTTCAAAAAATTTTAGACATTATCATGTTTAAAAACTTTAATGAATTAAGAAACAGAGGTACAAAGAAATTAACAGAATCACCAATAAAATTAATTTTCAAAGTTTATGGCATGAAAATGAAGAGATTTTTAATGTCAAATAGAAATCTCAAATGCTTTGGCACATAGTGTAGAAGAAAGAGCTTGCTCTGAAGATACAGCAGTATCTAAAACTTTGTTTTATGATCTTAGATAAGGTAATCTGCATGTTTTTCATTTTATATACAATGAAAATAAAATTCATGTGTTATATTGTTTTAAGAAACAAAGGGAATAATTCATCATAAAATAGCATGCCATAAAATCATGATAAAGTTCTCTTTCTTTTTACTCACTGGCCCCTGGAAATAAGGAACTTCAAAGAGTAGAGAATAAGCCTGTTCCTAGGGAGTCTATTTGGATAGAGAATAGGAAACCAATTCCTAGATTTTAACCAGAAACTAGAAACTAATAATCAATACTCTTCTAGAAGAAAAACAGTTATATTCATAAAATGTTTAAAGACTCTTTTGGTTGTGTGGACAGGAAATTGCTTGAATTATAGCCCAGAGACTAAGAAACCCCAAAGCACAAGTACACTGTTTTATTGTGGTTGGACCACAAGTGTCCATTAAAGGTTGAGGCTACTTCATACTGTTAAACACCAGATATATTATCAAAGCATGGCTAAAATAAATCAATGGTCATTTGACAATGGTTTACATTCAAAGCAAACTACATCTGGATCTCTAATAACTTCTATGCCTTGGGGAAGTTACTCAGTAGTATAGGGAAAAAATATTGTGGTGTGGGGTTTGGGTGAGGAATACCAGTAGAAGGTATTTCAGGGTATGTCCCAGCTCTATGACCTGATCTCTGATTTTTGGGTAGGAGTACTTTTGGAAGTGATAATGTTTGATCTATCATAACCTCTTTTTTCTACTATCTCTCACTTTAGAAGGGACTAAAGCAGAACTGCTAATAATACCACATAAAGGGAATGATGGACAGAGATGTGGGCATTTGGAACAAAGGTAGCCTTGGACAGAGAGCAGAAGTTGGAAGGCAGAAGGAATAGTGCCTTTGGTCTCAAAAAGGCAGGGTAGTATGCTAATACTGTGGGAGTTTTAAAGATGGTGCAGAAGGAAAATACAAGAGTGTATAGACGTGACAAATTCACGTGAAAGATGCTAGGATGGAGATCAGAATCCAAAATGGAGGTGTAGATTTAGATAGAGGATGACTCTCAGGCTTTATAACTTCTCTGTGGAGCATATACCAAAATCAGCTGGATTTCAGGGGTTTCATAGCTATTTCCAAACAGTGAGAAAATAAAACTCAGTCTATGGGGGAAAAGACTGGGGACATCTTAGAAGCCCAGCAACATAAAATATACTACCAAATGTTTCAGTGTCACCTCATATCATGGTGACATTTACTAGAGGCTATGGAAAATATAATGCAAAATTTAAAGTAAACTTTCTCCATAACCAACGTTCCCTATGCTCTCCCCACAAGGAACCACATTTCTGATCACTCTTTCCCTTCAACATGGATATGACCAGCGATATACGTCAGGTAACATAGGATCAAAACTCCTGGAGAAAAATAACTGATCACAGTGCTTTTATAACACCATTTGAATGGCTAAAGGATTAGGGGGAAAGTGAATATACGGGTACTTTCAGAGTATAGAAGTGCGCACTGAGCTCTATATATATCCTAGAATTTAGCCAATCATTAATATATCATGAGAATCTAAAAAGGGTTGAAAGTTAGAACTCAAGCAAATATTCTTCCTCTTACCAATTCCTAAGAGGAAAATCATGTTTAAAAATAAACAAAAGAGTAAAATGTAATGTTCATTTTATTCAATAGTCTTCAAAAAACATTTTCAACATTGTTAAACAGGTCTTACAGTAATTTAATTTTACATTGTTTTAATTATATAATGTTTTATAATTATTATTAAGAATAGTAGTACCAATTATGATAATGCCTTGCATTTGTAAATTACATAAAAGTTATTTTACCTATTCAAAGATTCTTCTCTTTTATCTAATTGTCTAAAATGGAAGAAGAAAAGGCTTAGTTAAGGAAAACCACTTGTATAATGTCTTCTGTCAAGATTGAAAAACCTGCTTTTATACAAACCCACGAATATTTATCACTGTACTGTTTTGCAAACAGTAAGAATAAGAATTTCCTCTTATAAAGATAGCCCACAACATTTACAAATTTTATATCTCTAATTATAAATTCATCAATAAACATTCTAGTTATACATTTCTCTATATCCCAAAGTCTCTTGATTAGTTCTACATATATTGATTATCTTCCATATAACAGTAGAGATGACAACAAACTATTCCCAGCTTTGATTATGTTTGAATACATTCCTCAAAGCTACAGCCATGTGTTGTAATTATTAAAGCCACTTAAAAAGAGAATTATCTTGACATAATAATAACTAAACATGTCATGTGCCAGTCACTATTCTAAGTGATTTTTAAGTATTAACTCATATAATCCTCACAACTTTGAAGACAGGCAGTATTATTTTTTCTATATTATTATATTTGAGACAACTGAGGCACAGAGATATTAAATTATTTTCCTTAGGTCACATAGCAATTGCAGCAGTTTGATATTATTGATGAATTCCAAAATGAAATATTGGATTATGTTTATAAACTTGTCTTTTCCTCTGGGTGTATTAGAGTGTAATGGATTCAGAGGTTTTACTTTCACTTGATTAAATTATGATTAGGGCTTTCACTGGGTCACGTCAGTAGGGCATTGAGTCCCCCCACTTGGTGGGTGGGAACTCACAGATAAAAGACATGGCAAAGGACAGAGTTGGAATTTTGATGCTGGAGTTTTTGAGCTGGAGGCCCAGGAAGTAAGCACACAGAGAAGCTTGGTCATGAGAAGGAGAGAAGGCCCCAGGAAAAGAGACAAGCCATTTGCCTGACAATTCACAGCTGACCTTTTGGAGAGAGGCAACGCCTAGAGAGCCTCATAGTCTATAGCCAATCTTGTGGAGAAAACAGAGGAGCTGAGCCCAGAGAGAAACAGAGTCCCGTGAAGAGAGAACCCAAGAAGACTGAACCCTGGCAAACGTCAGCAGCCATCTTGCTCTAACATGTGGCAACAGACTCTGGTGAGGGAAGAAACTTACGCTTTTGGGCCTACTAACAAGCTTCTACCTCAAATAAATACCCTTTATAAAAGCCAACAGATTTCTGGTATTTTGTATCAGCACCCCTTTGGCTGACTAATACAGCAATGCTGGGATTCAAACACAAGCAATCTGGCTCTAAAGTCTTCTCTCCCAACCTTTATGTTTATTGTGTATCTGTGTGAATACAAATATGTGTTTAGTAATTTATTCTCTATCATTTATTGAGTAGTATATTTGGTTGCCTAGAAAGATAGAAATAAAAGGATATTATGACTTCAACCTTCATAAGTTCATTGTATATAGTACATTTAAAAAACAGGAAACATAGGTACATTTAAATGACTATTAGGCAAAATTACTATATTCTCAAAGAAGATGTGGATAATAGTAGTCAGAAATACCTGCATCAACCTTAACATTATTCAAGAATAAAGAAAGATGAATGAAGAACCTTCTTCCTACCTATAGTTAGAGTATTTGAATACTAACAGCTTATTTCTCACTTTTTCTTTATATATTTATTTATTTGGAATTATAGTCTATTTGAGAGACATCCTTTTATCTCAAGAAGGAAAAGTGTGATTCTACAATGAGAAAATCATTTTAATTTTCTCTACCTACTGGCATAAACACAATTCATTAAACATAATTTTTGCCAGAAATACAAATGACCAGACAACACCTGGAGTAAATGAACTTCACATTAAAAAACAAAAACAGAGAAAAAAATATATACATATACTTTTCTTTCCAAAACAGATGGCAGCCAACAAATTTAAATATACTCTTCCAAAGAAACAACATGGTACTGGTAAATTCAAACCTTTGTTTGTTTCATTTTATTTAATAACTGTTTTGATTATAACATTAATAAAAAAATGCTTTGCTTGAAAACACCCAAGTTTTGATAAGCAAACAAAAGTCACCTATTTTCCAATCATACAGTTTATAACTGATGCTAACAATCTGATAATATTTATGTCTGCTTTTTAAACTTGTGATCATCCTGCTTTAACAATTTTTGTATACTATCTTCACTCAACATTCAACAATTAATATATCCTATGGTATAAAATATTACTTGTAAGCATATTCTAATTGCTGTGCAAGATTCCTCTGTATAAACAGACCATAATTTATTTAAGCTTTCTTTATTGTTCCGGTGTTCAACACTATGAATAATGCTGGTAGATACATCTTTCACTAGAATCTATAAGTAGTCCCACAGGATAAGTTCCTAGATGGTCAATGTCGAGAAACATTTACAAAGGCCTTGCTCTCTTTCTGTCAAATTTCTTTCCACAAAAGTTGGATCAATTTAAACTCTCACCAACAGTATATGAGAATATTCATTTGAGCACACCCTCGCCATCATTATATTTTTAAGCTTTTTCAAATTGATAGATGAAAATGGTGTCTTATTTCAATGTTTATTTCCTTATTCACAAATACTGTCACAAATATTATTGAATACATTTTTGTTTATTATCCTTTTGTATCTGGGGAATTGCCTGTTTATATTCAAATCCTTTGATCACTTCTCCACAGAAAATTTATGTTTCACTTTTTAAATCTTCCTATTGCAAAAATAGATACACTCCAACGGGAACATGGTAAATAAATGTCATTCCAGGGCAATTATGAAACCAATAAACCTATAAAAGCTTGCAAATCAAAATTTCCCTAAAGGTTTCTAGCACATGAATAAGCAATGTTAAAATTAATGAAGTTTTGTAGTTTGTATACTCACCTGCACTTCTAAACTCCTTCACTAAGCCCACAAAGCATAGCACATAATCTCAGGTCAAGGCATCTTATTCCTTTTCTTTGTTACCATAACTGGCTCTTAGTATAACTTTTATTATTATTCATTCTACTCTAGCTATTAAAACCTTAGAACTTTTATTTGGCATCCTGTAAGAATATTTATTACTTCAAATGGTAGTTAAAATTAACTTAAAATAGAACAGATTTTAGAGGCCATCTTGGGAAATGCTATAAACAATGTTTCATTTATACTACACAGCAAAACTAACTTAGAAATTTACTATGCTTTGGAGAGTATTAATTCACGTATTTTGCAATGATTTCTTTTAAGTGTTCACTTGATGAGTATTCCTTACCTAAACTTGCCATAGCCCTTAATTTTTTGTCCAATAGTACAAGCAGTTTTATAAAATTTGCTTCTAGGTTAACCACAGCATGGTTTACTTGGGATAGTCTCAGTTTAAAACAGTAGCCCAGTCATTCCACACAGTTTAGTATTTTATCAAAGAAAAAGAACCCAGTTTGGGGTACAAAATTACAAAGTTGTTGTGTTGCTAAAATACTAAGAGGTGCTAGTTTATTTTTACTGGATGTAATTTATTTCCTGTCTTTGGACCATAGCGCAGTCTCCGAAATCAGACTGCCTGGGTTTTCATCCCAGCTCCAACTTTTATTAAATCTCTGAGGTTGGGTAAATTACATAACTATATCACAGTTGCTTCATCTATAAAATGCGGAGATAATAGTATCTAATATGATAGATTATATTCTTGTTCCTAAATATTTATTGCTTCTCCTTATGGGAGTATATTGGTCAGGGTTCTCTAGGAAAAGAGAACTGACAGGAGATATCTGTAAATATGAGATTTTTATAAAAATTGTCTCATGCAACTGTGGGGATACACTAGTCCAAATTCCTTAGGGCAAGCTACAAACTGGGAGCTCCAGTGAAGGTTTTCAATAAATTCCCAAGAGAAGCTGGCTGGCTAGAGACAGAAATTCTGTGTTCTGACTGCTGAACTAATCATTTCTCCTTTTAAAGCTTTCAACTGAATGGATAAGTCTTTAATTATTGAAGAAAATCTCCTCAGTTGATTGTAGATGTAATCAGTTATAAAGGTAAACAACTTACTGATGATTTAAGTCCACAAAATGTCCTCATGGCAACAAGGAGGACACCTGGACACCTTCCCCTGGCCAAGTTGACACATGAACCTAACCATCACAACGAGAGTCATACTTTCCCTCCCCCACTGATTCCATGTCTGATCCAGTAATTTGTGGTCTCTCTATACCAAGTGATTATACTTCGCCACCCATTAAAACAGGTTTAGATATTTGAATTCTTTCAATTAAAGCCATATAAATGAAAGTGATGGGTACTACTTATGTACAGAAGTTTTAAGGCATTGTATGGTTCAGCTTTCTCTCTTTTCCCTTTGCCCTAAGGTTGACAAAAGTCCCAATAGAGACTAATCCTTCAGCCTGGGTCTGCTGTTGACCCATAATAGATGGGCAAGGTGAGCAAGAAATAAAATGTTGTTGTTTCTGTATGCCTCTGAGATATTTAGGTGGTTGGTAATTTAGATTAAACATATCTTGAGTCAGTTATTTTATATGGGATTATAAATATGTGGAAATATATGATAATATCATGCTAAATAGAAATTTTACAAAGCATCTTATGTAATGAGTTTTACCTTATTTAGTGACACAGAAGTACCATGAAAAACCACCCTTCCATTTCTTCTTTACCCTGACCATCTCAACGCCAGCTTAAGAATGCTGCTTCAAGACAGGGTTAATAAATGTAGAGCTACAAATTCCTAGAATGTAGTAGTTCAGGTATTGTGAATTCCACTAATTTCAAGCCTAGAGTCACTTATCAAGCAGCTTTAGGCTCAGTTCTCATTCATACTCCTCCAGCTTTCAACAAGGAAATTTCTATGATCCTAAACTGTGGGTCAGTCTTGGTGCTGGTCCTATTAGTGCAGTACAAAATGTTTTTTTTTTTTTTTATCAGTAATGAGGTTTATGTTAATTGTCATTGTTTTATTAACTATTTATTCAATATCCAGTATGTGCTTTGAACTGTGCTAGGTACCTGTAGTAGAAAATGAATGATATCATATATTGTCCATGATCCATTTCAACTTAATTTTTAGATATGAAAAGAAGAACAACTTTTTCATGAAAAGATCATCTTTCCATTGCATATACGTGTAGGTCTACTTCTATACACTACTGTCTATTCCTTTGGTCTACTTGTTGATCACTAGATCAGTCCCATACTCTGTTAACTAATAAAACTTTATATAGGGCCCCGAGATTTCATAGTATATATTCTTCTTATTCATAAATATTATTCAATCTATGCTATGTTCTTTGTGTTTAAATATTAGAATTATCTTGTCAATTTACATCAAAATGAAAATAAAACCATGCTAGTATATTAAGTGGGATTTTAATAAGTCTATAGATTGATTACATTCTCCATTTATTTAGCTCTTTGTTGATTTTTCTCAGCAGTGTTTTGAGGTACTCAGTATAAATATCTAACACATCTTTTAGATCCACTCCTGGCTATTTCCATTTTTATGCTATTGTAAATGAGATTTTTAAAATTTCATTTTGCAATTGTTTGTTGCCAGTATATAAAGGTGAATTTGAGTTTTCTATATTATCCTTATATCTATAGTAAACCATTCTGGAGCTCTTCTGTCTTTTTTGCAATTATGTGCTTCCTTTGGGGATTATTTTCTTTAAGGCTGAAATTTTTTCTTTAGTTTTTCTTGTAGTAGAGGTTGCTATAGACACTCAGATTTTGTTATCTAAAATGTTTTTGTTTTGTCTTCATTTCAAGAATATTTTTGTTGAATATAGAATTCTATGTGTACATTTTTTTCTTTCAGCTTTTTAAAGATATATTTCATTGTTTTCTAGTTTCACATCAGATGCTAATCTTATTGTTGCTTCTGCAATGCCTTTTTTATTCTATTTTTTAAAGATTTCTGTGTATCTTTGGTTTCAAGTATTTGGCTCTGCTGTGCTTGGTGGGGTTTCTTTCATGTTTACTCTGCTTAGGAATTGGTAAAGTTCTTGAATCTGTAGGTGGCTGTCTTTCATCAGATTTGGAAGTTTCTTACACATTATTTTTCAAATACTGCTTCTGTCCCATTCAGTCTCTTTCTTACCTTTCCTGGATTTGAAGTATTTCTAATTTTTCCCTTTTGACTGTGTAATGAATCTCTCCTGCCCTTTCTTTTCTTTATCTTTGTAAATCTTTTGCTTTGTTTATATATTTTCTAGCGACCTGACTTGAGTTTACCAACTCTCTTTTGCTGTGTCCAGTTTGCTGTTAAAGCCCATCTCATAAATTTTTAATTTCATATGTTATATTTTTTAGTTCTGAAACGTACATTTGATTCTTTTTTATATATTTAAATTTTGTCTTGAGATTTTCCATCTTTTCATCATTTTTCCATTATTCCCTCTATTCCCTTAAACATACTTATAATAGTGAATTTTGAGTTCTTGTTGGGTTCTGCTTTTTGTGTGGTTCTGCTCCTATTGTCTACTTTTTCTCTTATTGTTCATATTTTCTGGTCTGTTAGTATGTCTATTGTTTGTTCATTATCAGTTTATGCTATACACTACAAATAAAATAACTTTAGATATAAAGTTACAATACTGATTCCCTAATTAGAACGTCATTCTTCTGTTTGGCAGATAGTTTGAGAAGCTGAGTCATGGCTGGGTTTGAACTTTAGCTAGATTTATCTCAGCCTCTATTTCCAACTTTTAAAGGATGGTCTAAACCATTGTATGGTTCTTTCAGGCTCTTTACTCTAGGGGGTCTTTGTCTCTCAAGCATCATAATAGTAAAGGAGGCTCCATTCTGGTTTTCCTAACATTCTAGTTTCCTTTATGATCCCAGAACCTAGCACATGCCGTGGGAGGGGAAAGAATCAGAGACAGCTGTTCACTTAGTACCCCTCTAAATTTCAATCTGTCCACAGAAGTTTAAAAAGCTCCACTCATATCTCACTGCCCCAGTTAGAATTTGTCTACCTAACCCAAGCCCAATCATCACCCTGTGCCCAGACTTGACAACCATCCCTCACCAGGGAAAAGAGGAGGATAATATAAAATCCAGTGGTTTCAGTTCACCTAGGAAGCAATTTTCCCTTCTGAAACATTAATTCAACTAATTCTCTTTGCTTTCACAGCACGCCAATATCCTTTAAATAGATGACTTTTTAAATTTACCAGTTATATTTTTCTCTGGTTGATTCACTGGGAACAATGACACTTTGTCCTCAACTTCCTTCCACTCAATAGTGGAAACGTGTCTGGAAATTTTTCTGGACAGGAACATCCTACCTAAATGTGTGTTAAACTTTTGACAGTCACTAAAGTTAGGACTTACTGATTTCTTAATATTGTATATCAGGGGTTCTTAACCTTTTTTGCACCACAGACCCCTTTGCCAGTCAGGTGAAAAACACGGACCCCTTACTAAGTCCACACTATACCGCGTATTATTTAATAAATATGTCACCCCTGCACCAACATGTCCCCACAAGAATAATGTTTTTTTGAATTTCAATTCAAGCTCACAGACCCCTGGTTAAGAACACCTGTTCTGTATTATAATTTACTCAAGGCATTACTTTATTTTTTAATGACTACAAACTGGTAGAATGATTTAATTGCTAAGTCAATTTAGTCAAAACCATAAACATGACAACTCTTTTTAGAAAGAATCAGAAATATATTAGAATATTAACCACTTTTCAGAAATTTTCAAATACACACTGGTAATTAAACCTTTTTTCTTAAGTTTATTTACATTCAATTATATCTCTACTAAGCAGCAGATTAGCTTTGTATCAAATATTTTTAATTACATAAAAATATCAAAATTTTCTAAAAAAGGATGTCTATCTTGACATAATTGGCATATGTTAAAAAGAAACCTTATATAAAGCTCTCATATATAGAATATACTTTATTACAAAAGAACAAATCTCTGCTTTGAAACTCAATCTTCCCTTTCCTAACATTTACAAGAATAAAATTTTGTTAATTTGTGATGATTTAACCAAAATAACTTTAAGTAAATTCTTTGAAGTTGCTGATGTTGCTATTGTTCAAAATACAGGTAAATGGTGACCTCTGGGTTTGGAGAAAAATGGTGGCCAATAATTCTAAATCTCCCCAACATCCTCCCAAATAAATCATAAAAACTGAAAGAATTGGAAATAAATTCAAGCATAACCCATGATGTCAATATCATTAGGACACAGAGAATACTGCAACTTTCAAAAAAGAGAAAGGAAAAA
The DNA here is from genome assembly GCA_029593785.1 of Cabassous unicinctus. NCBI lineage: Eukaryota > Metazoa > Chordata > Mammalia > Cingulata > Chlamyphoridae > Cabassous > Cabassous unicinctus. Next base: position 15,567 of record JAQZBX010000277.1, read on the forward strand.
TTCCAACAGAGCTTCCATGACTCGCCTGCTCTTCCAAGTCTGTGAACATGGAAAGAGGAAGAGCGGAGGCAAAGGAAAGAAACTCCATAAAAAAAAACTTGGGGGTACAGATGATATAGATGAAACAAAACAAAACCATTCCCTAAAAGACAAACTGCAACATTAAAAGCCAAAATAATAAACATGGGTAAACATTTGGTTGGTCACAACAACACAAGTGGTTTGAAAGTATGAAAGTTCAGAAATGACAAACTTGAGGAAGTATTGCTTCCTGAAGAAATGAGATATATAGAGATAAGAAGTTGAAATGAAGCCATGAAGGAAAATAAGGATATAAGAGGAAAAATATGTTTCCTATGGATAAAAAGAGTAACAAAACATATCAACCCTTCCTTCTCCTCACCACCATCAACAACGCCATGCATAAAAGGCTGAACACAAATGACAGAAAGAGGTAATCTTGATCCAGGAATCTTGTTCACAAAATTATAAGATTAGGAAACAGCAGATAACATTGATGAAATATGAGTTAAAATTCAAATATTGTGACTCAATTATACTGATGAAAAGTATCTTCTAAAAAGCAAGTATGAAGCTAGAAAAAAAAAATAATGCGCCACTAAAATCTGAATTAAATGTCCTAAAACATGTATTTGGGGACATTTAAAAACACCTCAAATCAGAAATACAAAAACTAATAACAGAAATGGACAAAAATCAGGAAGAAAAGAAGGGAGAATTGATTGAACTCAATAAAGAAATAGAAGGAAAAGGATAACTCGTATGAAAAATGAAGACTAAAGGAAAGGATTTCCAAGAGAAAACAAATTCAAATGAAAATTTAATAAAGGCCATTGTCGAAAAGAAGGAAAAATCACAAAGAACTAAAATTAAACAAAGAAACAAATAAAATGTGTCAGAGAGAAAGTGTTTGAATCAGAAGACAGACAAAGGAGTTCTAAGATATGTCTAATTGGAGTCTCTAAAGAAGAAAATCAAACAATGAAAGAATATGTCAATATTTACAACTATAATCAAAGAGAGCCTTCCAGAAACGAAAGAATATTTGATTACACATATTGAAATAGCCCATCATTTCAATTGACCCAGAAATATAAACTCTAACACATATGCTAGTAAAACTATAAGAGTTCAAATATAAAGAAAAAATTCTTCGAGACCTCCTGGCAAAGATATGAAATATCTTACTGTGATGGTTAGGCTAATGTGTCAACTTGGCCAGGTAATTGGGTCCAGGTGTTTGGTCCAGCAAGCACTGGGCTAATTGTAATACAAAGCATTTATGGACTTTACTGTGTGAGTTTACTGCATGGATGGCTGATTACATCTGCATCAATCAGGGAGACTGCATCAGCAATGGGTGATGCTTTTATCCAATCAGTTGAATGCCTTAAAAGTGGAAGTGATTTCAACATTCAGAGAGAATTTCCCAGCTCATCTTTGGACAGCCAACTTCTCCCAGAAACTCATCAAGGATCTTTCATTGGACTTTCATTGGAGCCCCTGGTTTGCAGCCTGCCTGAGGACCGTGGCATCACCATGGTCACATGAGAGACTCTTATGCACCAAATAACACAGCTGACTACATTAAACACACACACAAAATAGATGGAAATATATGTAAATAGAAACACACTAACCACACGACACTTTACTAAAATTTCACCTGTAGTATTTTGGTCAACCAAGCGTTACCTGAGATTATTCATGGGTAAATAACAGATTAATTAACACAAAATGAAGAAAATTGTATGATTAAAAGAAGGAGAGACTGCATTCTTCAAAATATCAATACCATAAAAGACAAAGAAAGGCTGTTGAAATGTTCCAAAATAAAGGAGTCTAAAAAGACACATTAACTAAAGGCAGTACCTTATCACAGACTAGACCCTGTACTGGAAGGAAAAACATTATATATACGATATTATTGGGTAAATTCACCAATTGAAAAATAGAAGTAGGTTAGACAAAATTATTTTACTAATGTTAAATGTATTGATAACTGTACTGTGGTTTTATTAGAGAATATCCCTATTCTTACGGAATACATGCTGAATTAATTAGAGGTAAATAGCCATAATATGTGCACTTATTTTTACATACATATACATAAATATTAGAGAAAGACAGAGACAGAGCAAACAGTAAAGCAAAGGTAGTAAAATGTTAACAAAGGTAAATTTGGGTAAAGGGTATATGGGTATCATACGTAATATTCTTATTTTTGGAACTTTTCTATACATTTGAATATCTTTTATAATAAAATATTTTAAAAATACACATAAGCTAAGAAGAAGAAATTATTTAGGGAAAGGTATTTACTTGGAAGGATAATGAGAAATGCTGGTTCATAACATTTGATATCTTTGTAGATGTCAGTATGATTAGTTCCTCCTTTACAAAATATAATTTCATATTGACTGAATGTTTTCATTCCTCGCAATCTACCTGCTGTGTCTCCCTAGAGGCTGACTTTCATGGACTGCTTCAGTTGGCTCCCTTGTTCTAAAGCACTCTCTTGGGTTTAGCCAATGAGAAATGCCAGCTGGATCAGCAGGTGTGAGAAGATTTAGGCCAAGCGACTTCCATTCTGGGTCCCGCAGGTGCAGTAGCTTTTTCCTTCACCAAAGCTTACTGCTTCTCATGAGTGTCCCTCTCCTACAAATAGAGCTACACTTAAAACTACATCTGTCTCTCCGAGTACCTGCAAACTGCTCCCTCCCCTTGCCTGGGGGTGTGCTACAGCTCCCTTGCACTTGCAGTCCCCTGCCCACTCCCCACCAAGCCACTAACCCTTGTTGGCTTCTTTAAACTTTCCCACAACTTTATAAATGTTCTCTTTATTTAACCTTCCTCAATCACTCTTTTTTTGAGTATGTTATCTGTTTCCTGCTAGGATCTAATCTGGAACACAATGTTAATCGGAAAAAAAGCTATGAAAAATGCAATATGCTTAAATACTGGAAATCTGCTGAAAACTATGTACATTACAAAACTGCAACTATTAGAACCAGCTTTGTGAACAAGTATGAAAACTTAACAATTTTGAAATATCTACAAGGGCTGTTTCACAGATAAAAATGGATGAAACTAATTTAATTGTGTTGAGATAGCATCACCCATTTTCTTAAAAGAATTCTATAGAGTAGCTTAACATAATGGTGCATATACAATTTGGTAGGAATTAAAAATTTATATATGGAGAAAAGAAGCAATGCCTTAAAAACACTATGAAATCCACGCTATTTCTGAGCAAGTCTTCCCATTTTAAATTATCAGCACTATTACTTTTATCGTTCTCCTTGCAGCCGTGGCCAAGAGTCTAAAGACCATTCAAGAGAAAGTGAGATTACAAACAGCTAAAAATACCTTAAATACAAAAACATGGCTATTGTTGTTAATTTTTCTTTATCTTTCTTCCAGTTTTCTGAAAATGTTCTGTTAGGTATTCTACAATCAATTTCACATGAATTCTACCACTGAATGAATATTGTATCGGCAGCTTAGGTGAAAAGGGTCAAATATTTTCTTTCACTGAAATTTATAGTAAACTCCATCTTTTCAAGTTGCTGGGGCTCAAAACCTTGGAGTAGTCCTTGATTCTTGTCTTTTACCCACACTTCACATCCTATTCGTCTGCAAAAACTATCAGTTCTACCTTCAAAATATAGAATCTGTCCACTTATTATCTCCTTCACTGCTCCACACTAGTTTGAGCCACTGTCCTCTCACTGAACTGTTGCAATAGTCATTGAAGTGGTATGATCGCTTTTACCTGGCCTCTCCTAATATCTCCTTAACTGGCTGACCATAGTAATCCTTTCAAAAGGAAGAAAAACCATGCCGCTCTTCTCTTCATGACCTTACAACGTTTCCTCTTATCACTCAGAGTAAAACCCAAGGTCTCCAGTGGCTTAAAAGTCCCTGTGTGATATGGCCCCCATTTCCTCTCCAAACTCAGGCAGCTACCTATCCAATTCCAACATGTTCCCTCTCCTCCAGCCTAATTGGTCTCCTTGCTGCTCCTTTCAGGGTCATTACACTGGCTGCCCCCTCTGCCTGGAATGCTCAACTCCCAAATATCTACATAACAAACTTTGTGTTTTTATGAGGCCTGTACAGACCCCCTATTTAATGTTGTATAATGTCCCTCTTCCCACCACTTTCTATTCACCTTCTCTGTTGTGTTTTTTCTTTGTTCCACAAGAGTCATTGCCTTATAAGGTTCTATATCATTTATATACTAAATTTATTGTTTATGGCCTCCAGTGACTCAGTGCAATGACTGGCACAAAGCAGATGTTCAATAAATATTTGTTTAATGAGTTGATGAATTAACAAATTCAACAAATATGTATTCAGTGCCTACAGAATTGATGTGTACTCTAATAGTACATTTTTCCAAGTAAATATATAGTGCATAGATTAGCCACAAATTCTGAAACATATTGATATCATAATATGAAACAGTGATAAAGCCACAATGAAATAGTTTCTAATTTCTGGGTAAATCCTTTTCAAACATGTCAAACATACAAGAAAGTATTCTACTCATTCTTTAGGAAACACATTAAGTTGTCTCTTCCAAAAAAGACTTCTCTTGCCTTTGTTCTCTCTTTTCTTTACCTCCCACTCCTACCTCAGGGCCAAAGCTGGATTATGTGGCCCTGCTTTTCTTTGCTCCACCACGGGCATTTAACACATTTGATTGTCATTATCTATTAATGTGTCTCCATTCAACAATAGATTATGAATTTTTCAAGGACAAGGTCTATTTTACTCACCCTAGTTTTCTTAGCACTTTAAGTCAGTTTTGCATAAATATTTCATGAATAGAAGAGAAAAAAAGGGATAAGGAAGTGCTTGAGACCTCTCTGCACATTGTTTTTTGAAACTTTCTGATCTATAATTGTTGTGTTTTTTTAAGTACATGTTCCCTTCCTGCCATTTTTGTAATGTCTTCTTTGAGTGCAGGTAGTCAGATATAAGGTCACTGTAGAAATTCTTGAGTCATAAAAATTCAACCTAAGGACAAAATAAATGGATTTGTATTTTTTGTCTTCAACTTTTCTAATGTAAATGTTTTACTACAAGTAAGTAATCGTCTATTTTCAAAAGGATATATAAATGTTTTAGTGCTTTTATTGTTTTGGTAGTCTATCAACTTTGGAACATCATGAACACTGGATTAGAATTTGTAACAAATTCAAGGAACTGAGGTCATGGTGTTTCCAGCAAAGATATATTTAAGAGCTTAAGTAAAATTTGAGCAGTTGCTATTATTAGTATCAGCTATAAATTTGATTTCAAATTCCAATTTATTTAGTAATGGTTCTACCATCAGTAACTTAAGTAGAGTAAGAAGAAAGACTAAAAATTAATTCAAATACAAGAACCAGTAATGTGAGGTTTTAAAAAATACTATAAAAAGTACTTGATCTATGAATCTGAAGCTATCAGGACAGTTAAATTGATCAGTTAATGTATCAACTACATCCTAGGACAGGCTGATCAACAGTTTGTCTTAGATTTAAAATGTAAGGATGCTACTAAGATATGTCTTTGATGAATAAGACAAATCTAGCTGCCCAGTAATACTTAAATTATTATAGTAAAATAAAATGCATGGTGAACATGGAGAGACTATTTAGAGAATTTCAAAGTCAACAGAGTTATACTGACGTTTAGCTGACATGCTTTCCAATCATCTTTTATCCAGAAAAATAACTCATTGGTTTTACTTTTTTTTTTTTTTATTTTCAACTTTCAATGTAAGAAAAGCACAGCCCTAATCAATAGGAAAAAATCAGTTTAACACATTTTTCTTACCTAAGCTTTTATCATTATGAGGTTTCAGTAATTCTGACTTGAAGAAAAGCCTATCACAGAATTATAACTACTAACATGAGATCTCTTATTGGTTTATTTAGCAATAAAATCCGGATTTTACTACCCTCCATTGTCTGGGGGAACAGTCGAGACTTGGTCCACTAGACAGGCACTTTTTTTGTAAATAGACTATTCCTACTGAGAATGAATATGAAACTGTGGAGAGAAATCATATAATTTAACAAGAATATGTCTGTGAATATGGATCCTCGCTTGCCTTTGTGCTCTCTCTGTTGCTGGCTCCTTATTTTTAAGAGTGAACCTCCTCTATTGTACTCAGACTATTCTAATGGCATGGAAGAGCATTCATCCCCTATCCAATCCATAGGGCTTCCTTCCCTAAAATTGCAGATCTAGGACACTTCCTTCAATTAGTCACTCTGAAACTCAGTTCAAGTTTGTAATTATGTGCTTATCCCTACCTGTCTTAATGATTATGTATTTGTTTTGTCTCTGCAAAAAAGTATACATGTTGCAGAAGAAAGGATATGTTTAAATTGCTGTTAACTCCGTAGTTAGATAATAAAAACTAGATGACCAATAAAAAGAGGTATTTCTTTACTTCAATTTGTATTTAGTTGTAATTCCATGAGCAATACTCTTTCAATTAAAAAAGAAAAAAAAAAATGCCACCTTTTAGAAAATATACCTCAACAGGAAGATCCCTACTGTGGATAAAACCACCAAAGATATTATCCTACCTGCTTATAGGGAGACCTGCAGCCTCAATGTGATAGCTGCATCTATATAAGCAAAGTAACAAAATTAAAAAAGAAAACTTACATAGAACAAAGCCCTACTTATTTTGGAAATCATATGAGGAGTGAGATAATTATATGAGATTTACTGAAAAAGAGAGACTACATATTTGATCAAACCTTCACTTAACTTTGCCTGAAGAGAGTAATTTGTCAAACATACGCAAAGAGTGACAATAGGAATTCTTTTACTTTTAACAAAATTATGTCCTAACATCATATTTCACCAAAATAATCAAACACTGAACATGTCATATAGTCCATTTAAATCATACAGAACATTTAAAGACCATTTTATGATATGTTCATAATTTCTAATTTCTGAGATATTTTATAATGGATATAGTTTTCGCTTTATGAAGCTTCCTGTGAAAGTACCCATGCTCCTGTCTGCCAATGAAGGAGTTGGTAAGAGGATAATCACTTTTGTGAATATTTATACAGAAGAAAATAATTTCTGAGGTATTAGGCATATGCCAGCAGACATGATTTGGACCTTAATTTTTAAAAATGAAAATAAGCATTTTTTTCTTACTCAATCTAAGTTTCTTAAGCAAAATGCAAAATGTTTCATGAAAAAAATCTCTCAAATACTAGAATAAGTGTTCAATTGAGAATAATACTATGGTGGGGTTTGTGTTCCATTTATCATTCTTCCACCTTTGTTCCTCATCTATAACAGCAGAGGCAGAGAATTTCACTTCAGATCATGAAAATAAAAACAGATATTTGAAATTCACAACACACTTGTTCAGAAAGCATTCTGAAACAAATAAAAGAAGAAAATAGAAGTAGCATAGAAATCATCTGGGGGAATAAAATGAAAAAAAAAAACAAGGAAAAGAACAAAACATGTGTAAGACAAAAGAAATAATCACACACAGAAAACTTCCCACTGGCATAATGTAGACTCGAAAGATAAAATATTTAAAGTGAATGTAAATGTATTTGTAAAAAGAAATTCTATGCAAAAGCAATGAATTTTATTCATAAGCTGAGGGTAAAAACAAAGAAAAAAATATTGAGTATGAAATAGAGGAAAAGTAAATAAATCAGTTCCTCAGGCAAGAAAGTGAAAAAAGAAGGAAAAGAAGTGTGGAGAACATCTGTACCTATTTTTAAGTACACTAGTAGGAAGATCTATTCACTCTCTTAAGTGTGTTTATTACCTCCAGAACACAGTAGGATGGAGGCACTCTCGGTTTTTAAAAGAAATGTATAGTCAGAAAAGGAAATAAAGAAAGGACATTTAGCTCTCAAGAAATGTAGTCACCTTGTAAATGACTCTGAACCCTGACTTTTCTTCCATTGTAAATCCAGATTCAAAGGATAGAGTTCTTTAATCTCTAAACCACAAAGCCACAGTTTATCTAAAGCCCTTTACAAGTATTCTGGTATTTATAAATATCCACTCCAGATTTTGACACAGGATTTAAATGTCCTAATGTAAACAGAACTCAATGTTAGATTTAGTACCTTCCTCAGTGAAAAGAGGCAGGGTAGGCCTACAGAAACAGAAGTGATTTTAGATAAAAATCAGAGACATTTATTGAGTACTTATTATGTGCCAAACATTGTTCTTTACATACATTATTTCATAATGACTCTATTGGATAAGACCTATCATTTCATTACAAATATTTCAATCAACTGTGGTACACTGAAATTAAGCAATTTTTCCAAGGTTATAAGTCCATTGTCTTATCTTCCTAGGGTGGCCATAACAAAGTACCACAAACTAGGGGACTTAAAACAACAAAAATGTTTTGTCTAACAGTTTTGGAGGCTAGAATTCCAAAATCAACTTGTCCCTTGGGCCATGCTCCCTCTGAAACCTGTAGCGAAGAATCCCTCCTTGCTGCTTCTTTAGTTTGCCAGTAATCTTTAGCATTCCTTAGCTTGCAGCTCCAGCACTTCAGTCTCCACCTCAGTCATCTCATGGCATTCTTCCCCATGCCAGTGTCTATCTCTTCTATTCATTGAGGACACCAGTTATATTGGCTCAGGAGTGTGCTGCTTAGGCTAATGAGTCAACTCAGCCAGGTAATGGTGCTCAATTGTTTGGTCAAGCAAGAACTAGGCTAATTTTAATACAAGGGCATTTCTATGGACTTTAATCATCAGTGAGCTAATTGCATAGGTGGCTCCTTACATCTACAATCAAGGGAAGAGATTGCCTTCAGCAATGAGTTATGACTTATCCAATCAGTTGAAGGTGATTTCAGCATTCAGAGAGAAAATGCCCATCTCTAATTTAGATAACCAGCATCTCCTGGGAACTGGGCTTTCATCAGAGCCCCTGGTTTACAGCCTGCCCAGAATTCAGACTTGTACATCCCCATGGTCTTGTGAGACAATTTTATAAAATCTCATATTATTTACAGATATCTCCTATCAGTCCTGTTTCCCTAGAGAAAACCTACTCCAGTATGACCTCATTTTAAGTAATTCCATCTCCAATGACCCTATTTCCAAATAAGGTTACATCTGAGGTAATGGGGGTTATGACTTCAACAATATCTTTCTGGGGGACACAATTCAACCCACAATAAACCTGTAGGTTGGGAAGGTGAGAAGGTGAATCTGACTCATTAGGCTGAGCTTTTAATCATTAAGCTTCTTAAGTTAAAAGCCTGACCTGGCAACTGTGCAACCACAGGTAAATTATTTAACCTTTCTGGATGTGCCCAATGTCTGTAATTATAAAACTTGCTCCAAGTGTTTGTTACAACATCAAGGTTTCACATAAGAACAACTTGAATTAAGTGATTGAGTGATTCAGCCTGTGAAGCAATACAATGATTTTAAAAGTGATCTTTCTCCTTTAAAAAAGAAACTTTCTTTTCTTTTCTTTACCTCTTCCTATTTGTTGAGATGCACTTGTCTGTGAGGATATGAAAGAGCAGTATTTCTCTGCCTGAACTTTTCTATACATGTAAGTAAAGAAGCCATGTTGACTCTTTCATCACTAATGAAGTCACAAAGCCTCTGAGAAACTGTGCCATTAACTGACTAAGGTTAGGGTACCTCCTGAAGGATTCTCCAAAGTTCCTTTGGCCTCTCACACTTTGTCTCAAACCAGAAACACCACTCCTCAATAAATCTTTCCTTCTCAGATATTTTAGTATTACCCAGGTGTGACATCAGCCTTGCCAACATTGGTCCACACCCACCAATCTTCTATTTGATCTGGAGTTACTTAACATTGATTTGTGAATATTTGATCTCAGTGCTCTTTCAGAGATTATATCCTTTTCCCATTGAGCTGTAAGCATCTAATTTTTTTTTTTTTAATTGAAGTATAATTTATATTTGGTAAAATTCACCCTATTTTGATGTACAGTTCTATGAGTTTGGGGAAATACACCCATCTATTTATCTATCACCTTAATCAAGATGTAAAACAGTTCCAACAGCCCCAAAGATTTCCTTGTGCCCCTTTGTAGAAAATCTCACCCCCCACCCCAATCCCCTGGCAACCACTGATATGTTTTCTGTCTCTATCATTATGTGTTTTCCAGAATGCTATATATAAACAGAATCCTACAGCATGTAGCCATTTGAGTGTAGCCCTTTTCAGTTAGCATAAAGGATTTTGGATTCATCCATATTGTTGCATTTACGAGTTGTTAGTTCCTTCAATTGATGAATAGTATTCCATTGCATGGATGTTCCACAATTTGTTATCCATTCACCTACTGAAACACATTTAGATTATATCCAGTTTCAGTGCTTATAAACAGAGTTGTGTAAACATCTGTATACAGGTGTTTTTGTAAACATAAGTTGCCTGCATTTTCATTCTCTTAAGTGTCATTTGAAGAGATGTTTTTATTTTGACAAAGTTAAATTTATTAGTATTTGTCATTTATGGAGGACTCTGCTTGGAGTTATAGCTAAGAAAACTTTGTCTAATCAAGGCCACAACAATTTTCTTCTATGTTTCCTTCTAGAAGTTTTATAGTTTTAGGTTTTACATTTAGGTTTATGATCCATAGTTAATTATATATATAGTACATAATATGGATCCAGGTTCATTTTCTTGGCTTATGAACATCCAATTGCTCTAACATCATTTGCTGAAAAGGCTATCCTTTTCCATCAAGTTGCCTTGGCATCTTTGTTAAAAATCAGTTAACCATGTATGTGTGGGTGCATTTCTGGGCTCTATATTCAGACAAATCATTCTGAAGTAGATTTTGAAGGCAGATGATAGCAGAACATCTAGATATTGCTAACAAATAATATTTTTAAAAATACTTTATATGCTGCCAACCCAGCAGCTTACGTCACTAGTTAGTTTTCTATTTTTCAGTATAAATGAAGGAGAATGTTTCCCTAATTTTCCATAAGGGAAATCAGTAGCAGTAAAAGAAAAAGGTTGAATTGACAATGTAATATTCAGGTCATAAAAATTTTAAGTCAAAAAAAGCTTAAAAGTCATTTAAGAAATTAACTATTTTAAAGGGGAGGCTAGACAGGGAAATGAAAGAGAAAAAAAGAGAAAAAATATGGGAAGGAATAATAGGGAAGGGAAGAAGGGATCATTTATTAAGCATCTCTTATTGCTACAAACCATTTTGGGTGTTTTACATATAATGGTAATATAAATGTTAATCTTGATTTACTGATTCTGAGGTCATTTATTCAACCAGATAAGAGAAGCACTCAGATGCTACCTCCCAATTCAGTGTTCTTTTATATTATGTATCTCAAAGCAAAAGTTGCTCTTTAAACATCTATAATAGTAAACTTCTGTTGAATTCCTAATGAATTTCACTAAGTGCAAGAAGTTTTTAAGACATCTAGGGAGGTAAAATGACTATTAAAAGAAGCAATTCTGCAGTTTAGTGTGAACAAAGAAGCCATTTGTCTGTTCATTCAATAATCATTAATTGAGCACCAGTGCACTGAAGATCTCACGTTAGGTACTGATGAAGTTAAAACACTCCCTACCTCATACATTCATTCACCTCAGAGGGTTGAAAAATGACATATTCAGTAACTGTGACAAAAGAAGAAAAAATACATTTAGTAAAAGAAATGCAAATAAAATGCTGAGGGTAGTTGTTTGTAGAAGAAAAAAATATATATCCAAATGAGAAAATGGGAAAAACCTTACGAAGAGAGGACACTTGAACTGGTGGTTCTTACAATGGCTGGGGAAAGGGAAGAGGCAGACATGAAGAGGGGCAAGCTATTTTAAACAGAAAAAGAGCTCATAAAATGCATGGAAAATCTGGGGAAAGAATTAAATATATGGAGATGTTGGGAACAGGAAAAAATCACTTTGGGTTAAAACAGAATATATGGAGATAAATTAAAGGAGATGACCTTGGGAACACAGACTGAGGTCAGATACTGTACTGGCTTGCTTATGACATTTATTCCTTTACAAATATTTCCTGAGTACTTACTAGCAGACATACATAATTGCAAGCACTGACAATATAGCCACAAATAGGACATGAAAGGTGTCTGCCCTCATGGAAGTTAAATTCTAGAGGTTCAGGAATCTGGACTTACTCAAGAACCCATTAATATCAGTAAAGATTTTCAAGAATTGTCTGTGTTTGGTGAGATGGAATGATTACATGAGCTGGAATTTAACATAATCATAGAAAAAAGTCAAAATAATAAATATTCAAATTGGTGTTTCTTGCTTTCTATCTTTGATTTTGCTAAAAAGTTAATACAAAGAAATAGTATTTAACAAATGAAAATCATATCTAAATAGACTTAAAAGTTCAGAAGCAGGATAGGACGGGATGCTAAATGAAATGTTTTTCTAAATAAGAGAATAGCATGGTCTACTTATAAACAGGTTTTAGTGCAGACAGTGGAGCGAAACTTATGTTATTTAGAAAGGAAAAGATCTTGTGTCTATACACTTTAATGACTTACCCAGCCATCTAAGAATAGTTGTAAGAATGACATGTATGGTCTATTTAGAAGGAAAAGAACTCAATGCAATAGAATCTTTCACTGATTCAAACCTTAATTAATAATTAATTTTAAAGGCCTCAATTTCAAGAAAGAATGAGATACTTTTTCATCACCTGCTTCTTTCAGTAATTGAGATTTAAGCAGGAGTGAAATTTAACAAGTTTAACTCTACAGAGCAGGTCATTCTGCACATTTGATGTCTATTTGGCATTATCTTCTGATTTCCACTCAGACAACCCCTGATCCACAAGATGATAGGATGGATATTGTTACTGAGACCTAAAACTACTGCCAGCGATTATCGGACCACAATCCATGAGTCTGACTCAGTGCTCCCAAAGTTTCCAAGAAGAAATCATATTTCAGTTTATACTGCCCTATACCCTAGGAGGAAGGAGGTCAAATATTTTGTCTGTGTTATAAAATGGACATAAAAACTCAGCTTTGTTTACTGAAACAAATGATATGTAATTTATTTTAATCTATTTCAACAAGGTATTCATGTAATTTCTAGTTTGTTATCATATAAGGACACAGTACACCTAAAATGAAGATTAATTGATTTTGAAGATGAAAAGCGTGTAGGAAAAGGCAATTACAAAAATAGTCAAATTAAATTATTTCACTATGTTTGCTCCAATAAAGAAAATAACTTGCTTTCTTCTCTCTCTATATGTGTAAATATACATATACATATACATCCCAATATTATTAGGATTCAAAAAGAAAGCAGCATTCTATTTATCTTTTCTCTAACAGAGAATTCCATCATAATTGATATTTAACTATTAATATGTAGACTTGTGGATTTGTGTTTCAATATGATTTTCCTCCTAAATTATCTGTTGTGTTTTTCAGCATCAAGTCTTTGTAAAATAATTAAGGAAAAAAAAAAAAAGATATGTGTGTGTGGCAGGGTGAGTGCACAATCACTCTCCATGTACTTTTTTTTTAAAGAAGTTTTATATTACAGAAAAATTACATTGAAAATATAAGGGATTCCCATATACCCCACCCCTACCCCTCTCACATTTTCCCCTATTAATAACATTTTTCCTGAGTGTGGTGCATTTGTTACAACTGGTGAACAAATATTGAAGCAGTGCTACTAACCATGGTCTGTAGTTTACATTGTTGTTTACACTTTGCACCATACTTTTTATAGGTTTTGACAAAAGCCCATGTACTTTTTTAACAGTCTTTATCAATCTTTTCAGAGGGAATTGTACATCATAATGAGGAAGTCCAAGTTCATTTTCTCAGCAGCAAAAGTGATAAAAGTTTATCCAGCAGCTACTGTGATGTAGCATATAAAGTACTGACTCTAGAGTAAGAGGAATGAGGATTAAATACCACTTCTACTACTGACTGCTCCACCTAGAAAATCTTTAACAACCCACAGGCTCACATTTTCCCATCATTAAAATAGATACGTTAGCAAGAACTTCTGAATCACCCTATCACTGTGTATTTTTTTAAAAATCATATGGAGAAAATTATACAAAGTTAGTTACTATTATCCTTAAAAATTCCTTGTTTCTCCTCTATTTTTTTATTTAAATGTTAACTCTATAAAGCAATCAGGAGAAAGGGGAAAGGAAGTGGGGTTGACAAAATTATTGAATTTACTTTGTTGACAGTGTATTTAAAATAACACGTTAACACAAAAACTAACCCAATTGTTAATATAATAAACATTAAGTGTAATTGAAGAAGGCAGATATGTTTGGATAGAGCTATATTCTCACTCTTGAAAGAATTTGTTAGGCATCTAACAAAATGCAAACGTTAAGAAGGGATACCAAAAAAATGTCAGACTGCTAAAAACTATAGGACATGATCTTCAAAGTAGCAACAAAGGAAAACTTTTTCTTATGGACTAAATAAGCAATAAAGAATAATCTTTTTTTTTCTTAGCTAATTACCTTGCCAGTAAAGGGTTAAGTAAAACCTATGATTAGCATGAAAACTTAATGTGATAACAATTACATATGTGAAAAACTCTATTAGACCCTTAAAGTTTCTATAATTGTGTTTCCTAATTTTTCATGGAGAAAGATATCTAGCAATATCCTGTTGTATTGAGCATACTCCATGATTTCTAGTACCTATGTCTCTTGACATTTTTGTTGTATGATAACTACATACACTATAGTTTAAATTATTGAAGACAAATTCCACCGACCCACAAGATTTACTTTTCAATCTATTCTACATGGACCAGTGATGAAGCATTGCAGCTACCAAGCAGCAAAGGAGTAATGGAGGAGCTAATCATTTTTATCAACCTGAAGGCAAAGAGATGCCAAAGGGACAAAACTGGTATATATCATTATAACTTGGGATTTATGCAAATACACTGAATTATTATTTTTTAATTTACTATTGGGAAACACAATAATTTCCACATTGATACACCAATTTACATCCACATGCACTTGACTTCCATATATTTAATTTGTCTAGTAAAATACTACCTCTATGGCACTTTTAAAAATTTGACAAATACTTCATCCTTCTACACCCTTAGTCATGAATTATGGCACCAAACTTCGTCAAATATTTAAATTTATCTCTCTACCTCTAATTCTACCATAGACAAGGCTTTACAGCATATAAGAAATATTAGTAATTAGTTTCATTTCTGATAAATTTTGAGTTATGCCTGATTAGCTGCAGGTATAAATCATTTCATCCAGTAGAGGTTTTAATGAAAATATTTGTTATCACTTATATTTTTTCATTCTTATGCATTAAACATTGTACAATACACAGTATTGTACAAAGAATTACCCAGCCAAATATGTCAACAGTACCAAGGCTAAATAGTGCCAAATTCTGCCTTACACGAATATCACAATAAGGTTCCAATAGGACTGATATTAATCCAAGATTTTTTTCAGAGCAGTAAGCAACAGGATTCAGGAAAATAATAATGTCTCAGATTTAGGGAGTATTTACCACGAATGAGGTGCTGTTGTATTTATTAGTTTAATCTTCATCACAGTACTGTGAGTTGGGTTCCACCATTACTACCAGTATGCTGCGCATGAGGAAAATGAGGCTTTAAAACATTAATTATTTTGCTCAGTGTCACCCAGCTTCCAAGAGGCTGTGTCTGCTGGCTCCAGAGCATATCATCTTGACTACACTGCATTGCCTTTATGTTGACCAGAGAACCTGCTTTCTGATAGACGTAAAAAACAAAACAAGACATTACATTGAATAAGATCTAAAGAAACCCCTGATGAATCAGTGTCTACTTGAAAATTTCATTCATTCTTGAAGATCAACAAAAGTTCAAGCACATGCTTGATGTCACTAAATATTTATTTGAGATTCACCTTCCAGCTTTAGCAAAAGTGCTTAAAATGTCTAGAAAAATGGAAACTGCAAATAAGTGTAAAAATCACACTAACAAGAAAATAAGAACAGAAAGCACTTAGCTTTGATATAATATTACAAGTTTAAAAGTAAGTTAGAGTAAAAGAAAGGCTCATCAAATCATCAGAGGCCTCGTAATATCAGTACTGCAGAGATAAGTTTCATACTACCAAAAATTCACTCAGGGAAAAGACAAACACTAATTGGAAAGTGTGACAAGGATAATTCCTACGAAGACATGGGGCTTATTCTGCCTAGAACATTTTCCTGAAGCACCAAAAGGACAGTGCTTCAAACATTAAGAAACATCTATAATGTAGTTGTAATACTTTGGAGCTGTATGTACTCCAGAAAAACATATCCTTAAACTTAATCCATTGCTGTGAGTGAACCCATTTTAAGCAAGACTTTTTGATGAGGCTACTTCAGTTAAGATGTGGCCCACCTCACACAGGATGGGTCTGAATCCTATTACTGGAGTCCTTCATAAAAGAAGGAAATTTAGATAGATAGATTGAAAGCCATGGGAAGCAAGGGCTAAACCCTCTGGAAGAGAAGGCAAAGGCCAGGAAAGGCCACCATGTGCACTGTCTTGTGAGAGAGGAGCCCAGGACCAAGGATAGCTAGCAGCCAGCCCCAGAAGGCCAGTCTTTGGGCAGAAAGCATCGCCTTGATAATGCCTTGATTTGGGATTTTTTTCTTAGCTTCATATCCATGAGCAAATAAATCCCCATTGTTAAAGCCAGCCCACTCCATTTACTTGAGCAGCCCAGTAAACTAAAACAGTACTTATGAGGACAAACAGTGCTGTCAGCCAAAGGTGGCTCCACAGGTGCTCATCCTAAAGGGAAATGTCAGGACAGAACCACCTTTGAAATTTGCTTGTGTCTACAGATGCCAATCAGGGTCTAATCAATAGCTCTACAATGTTTTCTAGGGAGGGAAAAATGTTTTAATGGCAATCATGCAATGATAGCAAAATTGTATTGAATCTTTGTTTTAATCAGTGAAAGAAGAGGTATGAAGAACCTGGATTTCTTCTGTTTTAAATTAGTTTGATACTTATTACTTATTTTGTGTGTGTGTTTTGTTTGTTTGTTTTTAACTCAAATGAAACCTTAAATCTAAGGCAGTTGTTTTCACTTGATTTTAAAGACTGCTTCTCCATGCCCAGTAAGAAAGCAGGATCATAACTGCAAGACATGTTTTTCTCTCCTTTACTCCTGAAGCAACAGAACTTGCATGCAGTTTTCTGCCTACTCAGCAGTGAGCAGAAACAAAGAAAAAAAGATGGGAATCAGGCAGAACAGGAGGAAAAGACTAAATAGAAAGATGACTGAAGCAAGGGTCCCAAAGGAATATTTTCTTAGAAAGTGGCATGGTAATAATAAAGACCATGTCATAAGAATAATAAAGTCACGAATACACCATCATTCTTGCGGCATTTTAACATAAATTTCCATTTCATTCTTTTTCTTTACCTCTTCTATCATAGCTGTATGATCCTTTCCTGCCCCTTCCAACTCAACAACCAAAACTCACATGGGGGTGACTGCAATAAAGTTCTCCCCTTCCACTTCTCTATGACTAGTTATCCTTGAGCGCTTTCACTCTCCTTTTCTAGACATTTCTTCAATTATAAAATAGATCAGTTTTTAATTATTCTATTGCTACCCTCCATATTTTGGCCTTACCCTATCAGTCCATGATTTCTTCTTATTTCCCATTACCCCAGCACCTGTCAAATTTAGTAATATCTGTCTCCTCATTATTCTAAGAACATGTCATCTGTCGGGGGAAAGAGACACCTGTTACCACCTCCAGGGGAGGAGTCTCCCTGCGTGGAGGGCAGCATGGAGCAAGACAATGTCTGCCGCCAGGAACGGCAGTCCTAAAGTCTCAACCTACTCCATGGTTTACAGGTATCAGGGTCACGAACAAAAGCATTGGATGGAACAATGTTTCCTCACTTAGAGACCAAACAAGGTCTGTTTCATTAGTGGGCATCTGTCCCTCATGGCTGACACAGGGAGATGTTCGACACACACCCCTCTTGTGCTATAATTGAAGGAACCAGCTCCTGCCCTTCTCCCACAAGAACAGATATAGCAGCAGGAGTGAGCCAGTTACCATAAAATGTACATAATGTAGCCAAGCAGTCTCCAGGGTATGTTTACATATGCTTGGGGCAAAATAGGAAGGAATGTGCTGGCAGGACATTATCTGCTAGGGGCTGAGCTTTAACTCCAGGCATTCCTGAGAAGGGAGTCAGCAGACACTCCTCATCATCCTCTGTGCCAGGCTGGTACATCTGCTGCGAGCACAGGGTTTATTTGTGGGTCCCAGGGGAAGTTGGCAGGCCATGCAGACTGTCTCCTACCATTTCACCAGTCAGTCCAGAACGCCCTCTCCTTTCCCCTGTACTGTACATAACACACTCATTTTCCAAAGCCCAGGTAAATCCCAACCATTTCCATGTTATGGTTTCCAATGGATAATACAAGGGGTGGACATGACCATCCACAGGGGTATCTCACTTTGTACCTCTTGCAGGTACCACAGATTAAACATGATATATATTAAATGTATTATTTCCTCCAAAAAAGCTGCTCATGGCCCGGGTTTCCTTTATAAACTCAGTTTGCCAAGTTTTCTTTATATACTCAATGTGTCTGATCAAGACAGACCTGAGTATAGTCCTCGATCTTCCTTCCTCTTCCTTTCCCTTCATCCTCCCCACATCCAATCATTCACTACTACTGAATTCACTTGTTAAAAGTCCCTAACATCTAGCCCTCCTCTCCTCTCCATTTATCTAGTTGTTGAGTCATTCATCATCTCCCACCCAGCCCATGTCATTAGAGCCTAACTCTCTTCCCTGTATCTTAGACCTCTTTCAATGCACCAAACTATAGCATTGTCCTACAGCAGGGCAATCAAAGACCACCCTGATCTAGTGAGGTTGTGGTTAGCCTCTACCACTGTCACATCCCCATGCTACCATACGGCTAGTGTTGAATGTCTCCAAACTTTTCCACAGGGACGGAATTACCTGAAATGTCAATTTCTTCCTGTATCATTCAGATAAATTCCTGTATATTTTTAAGTGGTTCAAATGCCACATGTTTAATGCAGCCTTCACTGACCTCAAGAGGCAGACTGGTCTTGTCTTCCCACAATTCTAGAGTCTTCTGTACAAATTCTGTTTTGACAATGATCATTACTCCTGCCAATAGCCTTTGAGTTCTTGGAAGGTTTGGGTCATGTATTTTTCCCATCTATATTTTCCAAGAAAATATCAGAATAACTACTCCACAGAGGATGTTCAATAGATGCATGAAAAGTAAATCAGCAAACAAGGAATACCTAATATACAAAAAGAACTGTATTAGATGGGACCACTAAAAACAGATAATCCACAAATTATTTATATATATATAAGAGTAATTCAGATGTTTCACTTAAAAACCTAAAATATTACTTAATTTCTGATCCTTAATCAGATGGTAAGCCTTGAAGCATTATGATCTATAGCAAGAAGGATTATAGTGAGTAAGAGTTTGTTAATAGTAATGTAACAATAGTATTTAAACACAAACTATGAGTTACAACATGTGGCGGGATGGCTTTTGAAACCTCCCTCACAAATTCCAGAACACAAGAAAATACACTGCCATAACATGGGATGGAAAATTGATACTTGACAAAATTATATCCATATCACTGAATAACTAGTTTTTACCAACTCAATAAAAAAGAAGCAGCATTTTGCTATTTTCAAGTGCCTTTTGATAAAGCCTTTATATATGTATTATCAAAAATTGTTACTTACATGTGCATCAAAAGACTTTATCAAGCAAGTAAAAAGGATCTACGGAAGGGGAGAAAATAACATCTGCAATATATGAAGAAATCCTACAAACCAACAGTGAAAAGAGAACCCAATTTAAAAATGGGCCAAAGGCTTGAATAGACATTTCTACAAAGAAGATATACAAATGGCTAACAAGCACTCAAAAAAAGAGCTCAACATCATTAGACATTAAGGAAATGCAAATCAGAACCACAATGAGATACCATTAAACACCCACTAGAATGGCTACTATTTTTCAAAAAAACTTAAAATAACAAGAATTGGGGAAGATATGGAGAAATAGGAACACTCATACATTGTTGGTAGGAATGTGAAATGGTGCAGCTGCTATGGAAAATAGGCTCTTCCTTGGAAAGTTAAATATAGGATTATCATATGACCCACCAATTGCACTTCAAGGTATATACCCCAAAGAACTGAAAGCAGGGACTCAAATAGATATTTGCACACTGATGTGCATAGCAGCTTTATTTACCATTGCCAAAAAAGGGAAAGCAACCCAAGTGTCCATCAACAGTTGAATGGATAAAAATTATAGTATATACATACAAAGGAATATATTCTTCTGTAAAAAGGAATTAAGTTCTAAGACTTGCTACAGCATAGATGAACCTTGAAGGTATCATGTTGAGTAAAATGAGCCAGACACACAAAGGCAAATATTGTATGAATTAACATATATGAAATAATTAAAGTAAGCAAATTCATAGAGTCAATAACTAGAATAAAGGTAACCTGGGGCAAGGATGGGTAGGGAATGGGGAGTTAATGCTTAATGGTACATAGGTTTTGTTTGGGGAGATGAAAAAGCTTTTGTAATGTATTGTGGTGATGGTAGCACAACATTATGCATGTAATTAATACCATTGAATTGAATATTTGATGGTTATGGGAAATATGGGAAATTTTAGGATACATGTATGTTACCTGAATAAAAATTTTTAAAAATATAGAACTATACGGCACATAGTGTGAACCCTAATGTAAACTATGGTCTATAGTTAATAGTATAATTATGATATTTTTTTCATCAATTGCAACAAAGTTATCACACAAATGCAAAAGGTTAATAATAGGGAAAACTGCATGTGTGAGGGGAGATGATATATGGGAACTCTACTTTCTTCATTATTATTCTCTAAACCTACAACCAATCTAATAGAAATATAATAAAAATATTATATATTCTCAGTATTATTTGAAAATGAAAATTTAGAAGGTTAAGAACTAATTCAATAAAACAAGAAAGATGTCTACTTTGAAAAAAAACTTCTAAGATGATCATTTTAAGAGAGACATATTTATGTTACACTTGAAGATATTTCAGTTTCAACTTGTATATAAACAGTAACATGATGTTTTATAAAAAGTTTTAAAGTAATTTTCTCTAGAATATTAATTAGCTATTGAATTATTTTCCCTATTGTAATTCATAGTCCAAGACCTACTTCATTAAAATATTCTGTCAAAGCAAAGTGCAATTAAAATCTCTGTTCTTATGACTCTGGAACTTTGTCTTTCCACAATATCAATCTAATTGATAATGTCATACATCTTGCTAATTCTTATCCTTATGGTATGGGCCTCATTCCTTTATTAATATCTCTTCCATTCTCCTCTCTTGTTTACAGATATATATCTTTTTTGTTCAAATTCAAATCTCAACCCCTACAGTCTTCTATGATTAAACAGACCCAGATCTTACTCATTTATTCCCTTTCAAATATACGTATTTGCCATGTGCTTGCTGTCATGCTTTTCACATATATAAGTTTCAATTCTTAGCTGTGTTTTTGAAAGTAGAACTGGACTATTTATCTCTTTCTATTCAAAGTAGATATTCAATAAATATTTTTACTTTTACATGAGTTTATTATATCACCTGATCAATTCCTTTGTTTTTTATACTCTCTCTAGACATGGTATTTAATTCTGCTTCAGTATGATAGATTTTTATATTCATAAAGACCTATATGACT